>VXAD01000129.1:8836-35044 GCA_013399195.1 Dicrurus megarhynchus | reverse complement strand
CATCCATGGTGACATCTCCAAGGGATGGTGACATCTCCCAGGGATTGTGACATCTCCCAGGGATGGTGGCATCTCCCTGGGATGGTGACATCTCCCAGGGATGGGGGCATCCATAGTGGCATCCCAAGGGATGGTGACACCCATGGTGGCATCTCCCAGGGATGGGGGCATCCATGGTGACACCCATGGTGACGTCTCCCAGGGATGGTGACACCTCCCAGGGATGGGGGCATCCATGGTGACAGCCATGGTGACATCTCCAAGGGATGGGGGCATCTCCAAGGGAGGGTGCCATCCATGGTGACATCTCCAAGGGATGGGGGCATCCATAGTGGCATCCCAAGGGATGGTGCCATCCATGGTGACATCTCCCAGGGATGGGGGCATCTCCAAGGGATGGTGGCATCTCCCAGGGATGGGGGCATCCATGGTGACACCCATGGTGACATCTCCTAGGGATGGTGACACCCATGGTGGCATCCGTGGTGACATCTCCTAGGGATGGTGACATCTCCCAGGGATGGGGGCATCCATAGTGGCATCCCAAGGGATGGTGACACCCGTGGTGACACCTCCAAGGGATGGTGACATCTCCCAGGGGTGGTGACACCCATGGTGACATCTCCAAGGGATGGTGACACCCATGGTGCCATCTCCAAGATGTCCCACCTCGGAGCATCTCCTGTGGCTTCTCCGTAGGGAAGAAGCACCAGGTGAGGCACCTCCAGGGGACTCTGGGACATCCCCAGGCTGGGAATGTCCGGCAGAGGTTGGGAATGTCCGGCAGAGGTTGGGAATGTCCACCTATGGGTGGGAATGTCCAGCAGAGGTTGGGAATGTCCGGCAGAGGTTGGGAATGTCCACCAGTGGGTGGGAATGCCCAGCAGAGGTTGGGAATGTCCGGCAGAGGTTGGGAATGTCCACCAGAGTTTGGGAATGTCCGGCAGAGGTTGGGAATGTCCAGCAGAGGTTGGGAATGACCAGCAGAGGTTGGGAAGGACCAGCAGAGTTTGGGAATGTCCAGCAGAGGTTGGGAATGTCCAGCAGAGGTTGGGAATGTCCATTGGAAGCCGGGAACGCCCACCCTGCTCCCACCACCCCGATGGCACAGGGACGGGAGGACCCGGCCTTTCCCTCTCCCGCCATTCCCACCCCAGCCCATTCCCAGCTCCCAGGGCTCTAGGGTTAACGGGACCCTTTGGGATCTGCTGCCCGGCCGGAATTCCCAGAGCTGCTTTTCCCGCGTTTCAGGCTCCGGGGTTTTCCCTGGCTCGTTCCCAGCGGGATCGGGGCCTCCTCTCCCGGTGGCCGCCAGGACACGAAGTCCTTCCACGGCCCCGGATCCGTCTCCCACTTCCCGGACTGGCCGGGGTCAGGCTCGGGACAAGGCTCTGGAATGCCGGCAGTGTTTTCCTGGATCCGGGCAGAGCACGGGGTCCGGAGGGATGAATCCCGGAGCCTCCGGCCCATCCCTGTTCCCGGGATCTCCTCCCGGCCATGGAACCGCTCCCGGCGCAGCTGCCCCGGCTCGTCCCGGCTGCGGTTCCAGGCCTGGATGGAGCCGGACACGCGCCCGGAGCTCCGGAGAATTCCTGGAGCTGCTCCTGCCAAACCCAGCCCGCGGGCTCCGGGACCGCCCCGCTCCAGGGAAAACCGGGATCCCATCCCGGGAAACCCAGGGAGCGGCACCTTTCCTGCCCGGCTCCGTGTGTTCCGGGAGCCTTTCCCTCCCGCTCTCCCGGCTCCAGGGAATTCCGTGGCTTTGGGATCATTGTCCCTCCGGCCCCCTGGAGCATCCCAAGGGATAGCCCTGGGAAAGCAGCGGCTCAGCGGGACACGGAGCCCCCGGAAGGCGCAATTCCCACACGGAGCCAATTCCCACATGGAGCCACCCAGCTCTGCCTCCCCCGTTCCCTGGAGAGCAGGGAATTCCCTGGAGTGACAATCCGGGAGCAGCTCCGCATTCCCAACCCGAGGTCCTCATTCCCGCTCATTCCCGCCGATCCCGGTCTCATCCCAGCTCTTTGCAGCTGGAATGGGAAGGGCCGAGCAGCCAGGGCACGGATCCAGCCGGGCCCGGGATGTTCCCAGAAATCAGGGCGAGGGCTCCTCAGAAATCCATGGAGCTCATCCCGGCCACGGCCCTTCCACAGCCTCTGCTGGGAGAGCTCGGAAAAGCCAGGAATTCCCAAAAAATCCCCTCCCAAACCAGTTCCAGCCCAGCCTGGGGCGGTTTTGGAGCCTGCAATTCCTGGGAATCCACCAAAATCTGGGATCAGAGCGGAGTGTCCAGCCCATGGTGCTGCAGGAGGTTGGGCAGGATCGAGTTTTCCCGGGATGCAGCACCGGAGCATCCCAGCCCTGCTCCTGCTGCAGGATCCCGACGGCAAAATCCATGCGGGAGCTGCTCCGGGGGCCCTTCCTGCTCCGGCATTCCCAAGAAAACCCCAAAGGATCAGCCCGTGCCCTGTCCGTCCTCCTGCCTGGCACCGAATGGTGCCTGGAGAGGCAGCGGGGATGGCCCCGGAATTCCAGGGGGAATGTGCCCAAGCAGGGATGGCCCTGGAATTCCAGGGGGAATGTCCCCTAGAAGGGATGTCCTTAGGATGGGAGGACGGATGTCCATGGAATTCCAGGGGGAATGTGCCCAAGCAGGGATGGCCCTGGAATTCCAGGGGGAATGTCCCCAAGGATGGATGTCCTTAGGATGGGAGGATGGATGTCCCTGGAGTTCCATGGGANGGATGGCCCTGGAATTCCAGGGGGAATGTCCCCAGGGAGGGATGACCCTGGAATTCCAGGGGGAATGTCCCCAAGGAGGGATGGCCCTGGGATTCCAGGGGGAATGTGCCCAAGCTGGGATGTCCATGGAATTCCAGGGGTGATGTCCCTGAGGAGGGATGTCCCTGGAGTGGCAAGAGGGATGTCCTTGGAATTCCAGGGAGAATGTCCCTAAGGAAGGGCGTCCCCAAGCTGGGATGTCCCTGGGATTCCAGGGGGAATGTCCCCAGGGAGGGACGTCCCTGGAATTCCAGGGGGAATGTCCCCTAGAAGGGATGTCCTTAGGATGGGAGGACGGATGTCCATGGAATTCCAGGGGGAATGTGCCCAAGCAGGGATGGCCCTGGAATTCCAGGGGGAATGTCCCCAAGGATGGATGTCCTTAGGATGGGAGGATGGATGTCCCTGGAGTTCCATGGGAAATGTCCCCAAGGATGGATGTCCTTGGGCTTCCAGGGCTGATGTCCCCGAGCAGGGATATCCCCGATTCCAGGGGAAATGTCCCCAGGGAAGGATGTCCCTGGAATTCCAGGACAAATGTCCCCAGGGAGGGATGTCCCTGGAATTCCAGGACAAATGTCCCCAGGGAGGGATGTCCCTGGAGCGGCAGGAAGGGTGTCCCCAGGGAGGGATGTCCCTGGAGCGGCAGGAAGGGTGTCCCAAGCCTGGAGGAAACCTCCAGCATTCCAGACCTCTTCCCTCCGCCATTCCCGGTCCCTTCCCGATCCCGCCACCCCTCCCACCTCCCGCCGGCTCCGGCTCCTCCTCGCCCGGGGCAGGAAAAACCCCGGGATGGTTTTCCCAGCAGCCTTGACCTCTTTGCATCAGGAATTTCCCCCCCTCCCGCCCTCCAGGCTCCTAATTCCCAAAAAACTCCACAAAATCCGTGCTGGGATGGCCGCGGAGAGCACCCGGAACTCACCTGTGCCCCCAGCAGTGCCTCGGTCCCCCTTGTCCCCCTTGGGGCCGCGCTCACCTGCGAAGAGAAAGAGCCGGAATTGCTGGAATTTCCCACCCCTGCTCCGGAGGGACGGCACGGCAGGACGGGAAATCCCAAAATTCCTCCGGGAACGCGTCCCTGTGGCGGTGGGAAGACGAAGGGGCTGGTGGTCCTGGAATTCCCCCATCCCGAACAGCCAATCCCCGACTGCAGATCCCCTAAAGGCAACAAAACCCTGGATTTGGGGATGAAAATCCTGAACTGGGCGGGGGGGGAAATCCCAATTTGGGGATGAAACCGCTTCGTTTTGGGGTCAGGGATGGGGATGTGGCTTCCCAAATCCCTGAGGAAGCACTGACCCCCTTCCCGAGGAGCTTCGGCGCTCCCAGCCCCGTATCCATGGAAAAGAGCGATGTCGGAGGGTCGGGAGCAGCTGGACAAACAGCCCCGCCCATTTGATATCCCAATAAGGATTTAATATCCCAATAATGATTAAATATCCCATAATGACCTCACTAACGAGCTCTGTCATTCCCTGGCTCTTCCAGAGGTTCCTCCTCCCTCATTCCCGGGTTTTCCAGGCCCTGAGCGGGGCCACGGGCTCGAATTTGCTGATCCCGGCTTGGCTGAGCCCGGCCCGATCCCAAGGGAAGGGGTCAGGGATGCTCCGGCCTCCGGGAACAACAAACAACGGCCGGAGAGGCTCCGAAATCCGGGATAAAGGAAAACATCGGATATAAAACAATTCCCCCCCCAGAAATTAAACAGCCGGGCAGGAAATTCCTGCCCTTTCCCTGGGAGGCTCTGGGAGAGCGGGATTGGTCCCGCGGGCAGGCGCAGCTGTGTGGGATGAGGGAAAGCGGCCCGGAGCTGATGGGATCCAGATGGATTTTCCCCCCCCCCAGCAGCGGGAATGGGGCCAGGGATGCTGCTCCGGCACGGGATGGGGTCGGGATGCTGGAGCAGCCCCTGCTCCTCGCACCCAGCCCGGCCAGCACAGGGAAAACGGGATTGGGAAGCGACAATTCCGGGTTTGATGGGTTCGTCCCCAAAATGGTGCAGCGGGGGGAGAGGTCGGAATGATCCGGGAAACGGCCTCGTCCTGGGATGATCCTGGAGTTTGAGCAGCAGGGAAATGGGGATTGTCCCCTCTGCTCCAGCCCCGGGATCCCGACTCCGGAAGGAGCAATTCCAGGGGAGGCCACGGAGATCTCCTGGAGCCAGGCTGGGAGAGCTGGGAATGTTCAGCTGGAGAAGGGAAGGATCCAGGGAATCCTCGGAGCCCCTTCCTGAGCCTAAAGGGGCTCCAGGAGAGCTGGAGAGGGATTTGGGATAAAGGCTGGAGGGGCAGGAGGCAGGGAATGGCTTCCCAGTGGGAAAGGGGAGCTTGGGGTGGGATCTTGGGAAGGAATTCCCAGCTGGGCTGGAATTCCCAGAGAATCCCTGGATCCCTGGCAGTGTCCAAGGAGAGGTTGGAGCACCCCGGGATGGCAGGAGGAGGAAGAGAATTCCCATCCCTGCAGCATCCCTGACCCCCAGCTTGTCCCAGGCACCTCCCTGAGAGCAGCAACGATCCGGGAATCCCGGAATGGGTTGGGTGGGAAGGGACCTTCAATCCCATCCCATTCCAACCCCGACCCCTCCCACCATCCCAGGCTGCTCCAAGCCCCTTCCAACGTTTCCTTGGACGCTCCCAGGGATCCAGGGGCAGCCACAGCTGCTCTGGGCTTCTCCTTCTCCTTCTTTCCCCCTTTTCCCATCTCTCCTCTCTTCCCAGGAATTCTCTGGTGGGAATAACTTGGTGACTCCAGCTCCCCGAGGTGTCGGGGCTGGAGAAGATCCCAAAAATGGGATCAAATTCCCTGCGAGCCTGGAGAGAGCCTGGGAATTTGGGAGAAGCCTCTCCTGTTCTTCCTTGCCTTTCCCCAACAAGCTCCAAGGTGTTCCAGGCCATTTTCCCATCTTTTTTTTTTTTGGGATTGTGCACAAAATTTAGGCCCAGACACAGTGACAGAGACCCTCAGCTCTACAGGGATTGACGGATCCCCAAAATCTTGGGAAAAGCCCCAGGAGGATCCCCCAATCCCCCTTTTCCCAGGCGGAATCAGGCTCTGCCTCCAGGAACTCCCAGAACTCCAGGAATTCCCAAAAACTCCTCCCTGGAGGAATTTTCTCTTATCTCCCCGAATTTATCCCTAAAGCACCGATCCCAACTTGGATTTTTCCTTCCATTTCCTCCTGAGTGTATTCCCTGCACAACCTTTTCCATGGAAAAGTGGGGAGGACGGACCTGTCCTCACTTCCCAGAATAATTTTTCCCATTTGGAAAGGAGGGGGAAAAAAAAAAAATCCTCCACTGGGGTCATTTTGAGGGAAAATCCATTGAAAATGGGAAAACACCACCAAGGAAAAGGACTCGGGAAGGAGCTGCTCCTCCGCCAGGTCGGAGCAGCTCCGGGAGAGGTTTAAACCTGGAATTTTCCATCAGGAGGCTCCTCCACACCTAAAACCCCCATTCCAGGATTCCTGGGATGCAATTCCCGGGGAACCGGGGGCTCCTGTGCTCGGAAGGAAGTCCTCGGAGAAGGGTAAGACAAGTCCTGCAGAAATCCGGGATTTAAGGCAAAGCCTGGCTTTGGATCCGTGCCCGGCTCCGGGTCTGTTTCCCATAAATTCCAGAGAATCCCACAAAGTGCCCGAACGATGCCAGAGGGGTCGGATTTTTGTTGGAAAAGGGGTTGGACGAAGCCGACATTCCCGATCTCCAGGGGGAGGGGGATGGGGATGGGCTTTGGACACCTCGGAGCCCCTGGGAGTGACCCCCACCCATGGGGGACAGGAGGGATCCCTGGGATGGGGACGGGATCTGGGAATGTTCATCCCCCCGGGGGGAACCTCCCATGGCTTTGACGTTGTCATGGAATTGTCGAGGTTGGAAAAGCCCTCGGAGACCATCGAGGCTGGGGGTGGAGCCCCCATTCCCAGCGGGATTGAAATCCATGGGGATGTGGCACCCGGGGGCACGGATCAGGGCTGGGAAGGGTTGGCCTCCGAGAACTTTTCCAACCTCAACAATTCCAGGATTCTTTGCTGAGCAAATCCAGCATCGGGCCGGGGAACCCCAACTCAACCAGCCCGGGATTTTTGGGATCGTTTCCTGGATTTAAGGAGTTCTCGGCATGGGCCAGTGAGAAAATCCCCGTTCCCGGTGCTCCGGGGATGTATCCAGGGGTTTTTCAACCTCCTGGAGCAACCTGGGAGGGCAGGAATTAAAGGATCTTTAGGGTCCCTTCCCACCCAATCCCAAACCCAAACCCCTCCCGGTTTCTATTCCCTACAACCCCCAGCTCTTCCTGGGCTGTTTTCTCTTCCTGCCTTCCCAGCAGGAATTTTGAGGCACAAAGGGCATTTTTTGGGATTGTCAGTCCTGGTTTTGGTTGCGGCACGGAATTTCCCGTCCCAGGTGCCCAGGGACGGCCGTGTCCCGCTAAATCCCGCTAAATCCCGCTAAAACCCCTACTCCCACAGCTTTCCTGGGTGTGGGAAGTTGGGAAACCACAGCGAGCCAGGAATGACCCAGAAAACAAACGGGAGATGATTCCCAAATCCCTGCCGGAGCCCAGCGTGGGAGCCCAGCCCGGGAGGCCCTCAGGGAGCCCCGTGGAACGGGAGGACATCCCAAATCCATCCCTTCCCTCCCAGCCCGGGAGGCCCTCAGGGAGCCCCGTGGAACGGGAGGACATCCCAAATCCATCCGTTCCCTCCCAGCCCGGCCCTGCCCACCGCTGTTCCTCAACAGAATGGTGTCGGTGCAGGAATTTTTGGGATTCCCGTTCCTCCAGGAGATCCAGGTGGTTCCCGAGCCAGACGATCCCCCCACTCTCCCTCCCATGACTCTGCCCTTCATCCCGGGGTCTCCGGAGCCCGTTTGCTCCCGGATCCCGGCCGGAATCCGTGTCCGTACCTTTGAATCCGCGCATTCCCATGGGACCGCGAGGGCCGAGCTCTCCCTGATCCCCCTTCAATCCGCGTGGGCCGGGGGGGCCCCGCTCCCCGGGAAGCCCTGGAAGGAGGACGAGGACACAAAATGAGCCGGTTTCGGCAGAATTCCACGATCCCGATGTGCCGGTCCTTTGCCAGGAGTCCAGGGAAACCAGGAGACCCCGGAGAGTCCGGCCCATCCTTTCCCTGCACTTCCCTGGGATTCAGGATGGATTTATCCGGGTGCTGAGGAAGCCCTGAGCAGCCTTAGGCTCGGATGGGGGCAATTGGGCCCCGAAGCTGGAGAACAAGGAAGGAAAACCGGGGAAATTCCAGGGTGGGGAAGAGATCCCAAGGAATCGGGATGTGCCCCCCGTGAAGCACAGGAATCCGTGCTGTCCAGGGGGGTTGGATATTCCCTGGAGAAGGAGTTGGATGAAACCCCCTGATGAGAGCGCTCCCGACCTCCGGGAGGCGGGAACTGGGGCGGTAGTTTGGGAATTCCTTGGCAGGGGACACATCCAAGCCTTGGAGGTGACCTCCATCCGCGTGGGACCTGCACCTGGATCTGGATCTGCTCCTGGTCCTGGATTTTGACCTAGACCTGGATCTGGATCTGGTTATGGACCTGGTTGTGGACCTGATCCTGGTCCTGGAACTGGATCTGATCCTGGACCTTGACCTGGATCCAGCTGTGGATCTGGTCCTGGTCCTGGAACTGGACTTTGACCTGGACCTGGGTCTGCATCTGGACTTGGATCTGGATCAGGAGCTGGACCTGGTCCTGGAACTGGACCTTGACCTGGATCCAGATGTGGATCTGGACCTGGATCCACACCTGGACCTGGATCCAGATGTGGATCTGGACCTGGATCCACACCTGGACCTGGACCTGGATCTAGATGTGGATCTGGACCTGGATCCACATCTGGACCTGGACCTGGATCCAGATGTGGATCTGGACCCGGTCCTGGACCTCAACCTGGACCTGGATCCAGCTCTGGATCCGGGGTGGAGGGAAGGACCCCTGTGCTGGGGGCGGGATCTGGCGGGACCCGGGGACGATCCCGCTGGAATGATCCCGCAGGGACTCATCCCGAGCCTGAGCTGGGGCCGGATCCGGAGCTCCTCCGGCATCCGAGCCCGGCTCCATCCATGGGGAGGGAGCCCTGGGTTCCCCCGGCACCGCTCCTCCCGCCCGTCCTGGGCTGGGCTTTTCCAAACTCACCATTTTCCTCTGCTTTACGAGGAAAAAAAGCTGCCAGGAGGAATTCCAGCCCCAGCTCCAGTGGGGATTATCCCGAGCTCCAATCTTTCCCTGCCATGTCCATCCCGAGGAGGGATCGGGACCCAGATTTCTGTGGGGCAGGGGGTGGATTTTCCATGGAAAAGGGGATTTTCTGGGGATAGACCTGGACCCGACCTTCTCAGATACGAAACTCCCAAAAATCTCCAGAAAAAGTCCGAAAAAATTGTGGCTCTTCCCACAGCTCCTCCTGAAGGTGAACCCTGCCGGGACTGTTTTGTTTTTCTGTTTGAACAAGAAAAAAATGGGGGAAAAAAAAAAAAGGAAAACCAAGGAAAAGAGCCAATATAATTCCGAGGGTTGTCACACCCAAGAAAAACAACCACGGATCTGTCAGCGCCAGAAATTCCAGCTGGGAGGGAGAGGAACTCGGGCAGCTGGAGGGGCTGTCCGAGGGAGATCGGATTTCCAGGCTGGCTCTGCCTGCCTTGGCTGGGCCTGGGAAGGAGCGATCCCAAAATCCGAGGGTTTGAGCCCAAAGCTATCCCAGCAGAGGCGGGGCGCCCCAGAGTCCTTGGAGCGGGGGGTACCAGGGATGGATCCGGATCTGATCTGCTCCTGGACCTGGATCTGCTCCTGCCTCTGACATCCAGAGTCCTCTGGAGTGGGTTTGGAGCAGGGGATAACAGGAATGGGTCTGGACCTGGACATGGACATAGACCTGGATCTGGACCTGATCCTGGACGTGGATCTGGTCCTGGTCCTGGACCTCAACCTGGACCTGGATTTGGGTCTGCATCTGGACTTGGATCTGGACCCCAGACTTGGATCCAGGTCTGGATCTGGACTTGAATCTGCATCTGGTTCTGGACCTGGACCTCAATGTGGACCTGGATCTGAATCCAGATTTGGTAGAAGATCCAGATCTGGATCTGGACCTTGACCTTGACATGGACCTGGACTTTGACCTGGACCTGGATCTTGACCTAGACCCAGACCTGGACCTGAATCTGGTCCTGGACTTAGTCCTGGTCTTGGACCTGGACCTTGACCTGGACTTAGATCTGGATTTAGATCTGGGCCTGAATCTGGACCCGGACTTTGACCTGGATATGAATCCAAACCTGGATCTGGTCCTGGACGTGGTTCTGGACCTTGACCTGGACTTAGATCTGGACCTGGCCTAGTCCTGGGTGTTGAGCTGGACCTGAACCCGGACCTTGATCTGGATACGAATCCAAACCTGGATCTGGATCTGGTCCTGGCCCTCAGCTTGGCCCTGGAGCTGCATCCTCCGGGATCCCGGCGGGACGGATCCCGTCACCTCCGGGGGGACAAAGCTGTCCCCGGGGGGATCCTGCACCACCTCCGTGCCATTCCCGGCCCTTGGAAGCAGAGCCGCCATTCCCAGGTCTCCCTTGAAATCAGAAACAGCTGGAGCCGAGTCTTCCCGAGGGTGGGAATGTCCTCTGGTCGCTTCCAATGGAATTCCTCCCAAAAACAATGGAATTTAGAAGGGAGGGGGGGAAAACTTGGCGTTACTGACATTGGAAAAACATCCTGGAAAAGTCTTGGAGCCAAGGCCCCTCTGCTGGGGGAATCCAGCAGCAATTCCAGCTCTGGTGCCCTGGGAGGATCGGTTCTGGAATGGGGTGGCCAATTCCCTGCTCCAGCCTGGCTGGGAGACGCTGGAATCTGGGAATATCAGCCTGGATCCCCCTGGAGGATCCGGGAGGGCGGTGACATTTTTCCCTCTAGGATGGATGTTCCAGGACCCGGGAGAGCGGATCCGTCCCCGTGGCCCTCGGGACTTGGGACATCCCACGGGACAGGTCGAGAAGTCAGCGGGAGTCGTCCCGTCGGCTTTGGATCAGCCGGGTTATTTTGGGATGGGGTTCTGGGGGATTTTGCGGACACCGGGAATGTTTTCCTTACCTCGGAGGCCGGGAAGGCCGGGAAGCCCAGGCTCTCCCTCCACCCCTTCCATGCCTCGGTCTCCTTTGGGTCCCGGTGGCCCTGGAACACAACAGGAGGGCGGGAATCACATCCCGGATTCGGGAATGTGCAGCGGGAGCGGGAGATCCAGGGATCTCCGAGAAACACGGGAGCAAAGCGGGGACAAAGGAGCTGCCGGAGCAGTTTTCCATGGTTTTGAATTTCCGGGATTTATGGATCTTAAATTCCAAACTGGACTCCACCGACCTGCTCCAAGTGCCGGGAAAATTCACCTGGAAGCTCCGCCTTGAGCGCGACTCCGGGGATTTTCCTTTCGGCCAAAAGTTGGGACGTTCCCAATGAAATCATTCCAAGGAATCAGGGATAAGTTTGCCTTCTGGGAACGTTCATGGAATCATGGAATTTTGGGGGTTGGAAAGGATTTTAAGGATCGTCCATTAGGGACGCCTCCCATTTGTCCAGCTGGGATGATCCTTTGGGAATGCTGGAGATGATCCTTTAGGAGGGAATTGACAGCGGGGTTTTGGTAAAATCCCAGGAAGGAGCAGAAAATCCCAATCCGAGGTTTTCTGCCTCATCCTGCAAAGGGTCAAATCCCCAAAGCCGAAAATAATCGGGAGCCAAAACAATGGGAAGAAGGAATTTGAGGAGAAAAATAACGGGAAACAAAAAAAGACTCCCGGGATAAGAGAAAACGGGGCAGGGAGAGGCCGGGAAGAGTCATTCCCACCCATCCCGGGGGAGGACTGGGAAGTGTTTTCCTAGAAATCCTACGAGCCAGGAACTCAGGAAGCTGAGATCCAGCCAGGGCTCCGGGCGATGGAAAAGGGTCAGGAGGAGCCGGGATGTGCAGGGCTCTAACGGATCGGGAATGGGGATCTGGGAATGTTCTGTAGGAACCAGCGGGATCCAGAGCGGGATCCGGAGCGGGATCCTGACTCGAGGTCAGGAAAATCCCGGGATGGAGATGGTCAGGGATAGGAGAGGGTGACGGGAGCTATGGAATCCCTGGCCCTGGCTGTCTCCTCCCCAGGGAAGGAACAGCTCCGGGGGCTGGGGGGACGTGGGGATGGATTCTGGATCCCAGGGATGGACCCCAGATCCTGGGAAGGGATTCCAGAGCCCAGGGACAGACTCCAGGCCCTGTGGATAGATTCCAGACTCTGGGAATGGATCCCAGACCCCAGGGATGGACTCCAGAGCCTGGGAAAAGATTCCAGACCCAGGGAATAGATCCCAGACCCTACTCCAGCCCCTGGGGATGGATTCCAAACCCTCGGGATGGATCCTGGAGCGTGGAGATGGACCCCAGGCCTTGGGAATACACTCCGGATCCCGGGGATGGACTCCAAACCCTCGGGATGGATCCTAGATCATGGAGATGAACTCCAGGTCCTAAGGATGGATTCCAGACCCTGGGAATGGATCCTAGATTCTGGGGATGGATCCTAAATCCCGGGGATGAACTCCAGACCCAGGGAACAAACTCCAGACCCAGGGGATGGATCCTGGATTCTGGGGATGGATCCTAAATCCCGGGGATGAACTCCAGACCCTGGAAACAAACTCCAGACCCAGGGGATGGATCCTGGATCCCAGGTATGAACTCCAGACCCTTGGAATGGACTCCAGACTCAGGGAATGGATTCCGGACCATGGGGATGGGCTCCAGACCCTGGAAACAAACTCCAGAGCCCTGGAATGGACTCCAGACCCAGAGAATGGGCCCCAGACACCAGGAATGGACTCCGGAGCCTTGGGATGGATCCCAGACCCTGGGAATGAACTCAGAACCCAGGAAATGGATGCCAGACCCCTGGAATGGACTCCAGATCCCTGGAACGGATCCTAGATCCCTGGGATGAACCCCAGATCCCTGGAATGGACTCCAGATCCCTGGAACGGATCCTAGATCCCTGGGATGAACCCCAGATCCCTGGAATGGACTCCAGATCCCTGGAACGGATCCTAGATCCCTGGGATGAACCCCAGATCCCTGGAATGGACTCCAGATCCCTGGAACGGATCCTAGATCCCTGGGATGAACCCCAGATCCCTGGAATGGACTCCAGATCCCTGGAACGGATCCTAGATCCCTGGGATGAACTCCAGACTCAGGGAATGGACTCCAGACCCTGGGAATGGATTCCACATCCTAGGGATGGATTCCACATCCTGGAAACAAACTCCAGAGCCCTGGAATGGAGTCCAGACCCCTGGAATGGATCCCATATTCCAGGGACGGACTCCAGACTCAGGGAGCAGATTCCAGACCATGAGGATGGACTCTAGATCCCAGGAATGAACTCCAGACCCTGGGAATGAACTCCAGATCCTTGGGATGGATCCCAGACCATGGGGATGGACCCCAGACCCTGGGAATGAACTCCAGATCCAAAGAATGGGCTCCAGACCCTGTGGATGGATCCCAGATCCTGGGGATGAACTCCAGACCCCAGGGAATGAACTCCAGACCCCAGGGAATGAACTCCAGACCCTGGGAATGGACACTCCCAGGGATGGGGCAGCCACAGATTTTCTGGAATCCTGGCAGGGATGGTCCCATCCCCGGGAACAGCTGCTGGGACGGGACACAGGGAGCGGCTGGGCTGGAGGAGAACTGGGAAGGGCGGCTGGGAGAGGCTCCCGACCATTCCCAGCTGTTCCCACCCCACAGCTCCTGAGGTTCGCACCTGGGAAATCTCGTTCCTGCTGCATCCCGGCTTCCCGCCCTCCAATCCCAGGATTTCCTGATGGATGGGACCGTCCTCTCACCCTCGGGACCTGCTGGGATCCAGCACGTCCCACCCGGGGATTGCGCGAGCAGATCCTGGCAGGCGGTGGATCCCGGGAATTCTCCCTCCCGGTGACTCCCAAGACCCAAAATTCCTCTGTGTTGTCCTTCCCGAGCCATGGGAGGTGCTCGGAGCGATCCTTGGATGCTGGAGAGGAGCCTGGTGACCTTCCCAAGCTGCCACCGCCCAAATCCAGGATCCAGGATCCAGAGGCCGGGATAGCTGAGGATTTTGGGGAGAGGGAAAACGGCCCCCGAGGCAGGCAGGGAACGGCTCAGCCAAATCCATCCGGGAACACGGCGAGCGGACTCACCCAAGGACAGCTGGAGCTGGGATGAAGCCAGCTGGGCACAAGGCCCCAGAAATTATCCATGGGATGGGAACAGAGGGAAGCTTGGGATGCCAGGAATGTGTCAGGGCTGATAAATCCGGTGCCGGCCCTTGGGAAGGGATTTGTTTTGGGATAAAGCGATTCCAGGGCTGTCAGGCTCCGTGATGGATCCCATCCTCGGTGGCTTCATCCCAGAGCAGGTGACATCATTCCCATGGATGGGGAGGGAAAAGAGGGATCCGAGGAGGGGGGAAATATGGAAACATCACGGCAATTCCAAAAACAGGGATCGGAAGCCAACACCCGCCAGGGATGAGGGAAAGGACCCCCAGGAGCTGTTGGTATTCCAGGGGCATGGATCTCCTGGAGCTGCCGGGGATCAACCACATCCATCCCCTCCGGCTCAGCAGCTGGAAAAGGGGAACAAGTGCCTTGGCACCAGTCCCGGCCTTTCCAGCTGGAATTCCAGCTGGAAGCACCGGGAATGAGCAACAGCCGCGGGGTCTCCGCAGGTGCAACCGGCGGGAAACGGGACAGGAGCTGCTCCCAACCTCCCGCTCCCCGCCGGAGCTTCCACTGAGATCTCTGGGGTTTCTCCATGGGGTGTCTCCCTCCCTGGCACAGGATTCCCAGGGAAGCTGTGGCTGCCCCTGGATCCCTGGCAGTGTCCAAGGCCAGGCTGGACGGGGCTTGGAGCAGCCTGGGATACTGGGAGGGGTGGGGGTTGGAATGGGATGGGATTTAAGGTCTCCACCCAAACCATTCCGGGATTTGGGAAGGGCCGGGGGTGGAAAAGGAGGAGGAGATGGGATGGGGGAAGTTGTTTTTTCCTGGCATCTTTGAGGGAACCTTGGGAGCTTTGTTCCTGACCATGGATGGGGAATTTCTGGAGAGTCCGAGGGGATGGAGACACCTGAGCGGGGACGGACGGGGGCCGTTCCGGGCCCTTCCCGACCGGAGAGCCCTGGAGGGGCTGGAGCGTGTCCAGGGCAGGGAACGGAGCTGGGAAGGGGCTGGAGCAGCAGGAGCGGCTGAGGGAGCTGGGAAAGGGGCTCAGCCTGGAGAAAAGGAGGCTCCGAGGGGGACCTTTTCCCTCTCCACAACTCCACGAAAAGTTGGAGCCAGGTGGGAGTTGGGATCTGCTCCCGGGGAACAAGAAACAGGATGAGGAAACGGCCTCGGGCG
Organism: Dicrurus megarhynchus; assembly: GCA_013399195.1. Classification (NCBI taxonomy): domain Eukaryota; kingdom Metazoa; phylum Chordata; class Aves; order Passeriformes; family Dicruridae; genus Dicrurus; species Dicrurus megarhynchus. The sequence continues at coordinate 19,829 of VXAD01000129.1, read as the reverse complement.
GTGCCAGGGGAGGTTTAGTTGGATATTGGGAACAATTCCTTCCGGGAAAGGGTTGTAAAGGATTGGAACAGGCCCAGGGAGGTTGGGAGTCCCCAATCCTGGAGGGATCAAAATCCACGTGGATGTGGGGGGACACAGATCAACGACGGCCAACGGTCGGACTCCGGGACCTCGGAGAGCTTTTCCAACCTCAACAACTCCACGGTTCTCCAATCCCCGGTGCATCGATCCGCATCCCGCAGGACCGCGGGGACCGTTCCCGATCCCACCCCTCTCCCGGAGGGGGCTCCGCTCACCGCGGATCACGGAGACGTTCCGGAGCGCCGCGGAATGCTCCCAGTCCTTCACGCGCAGCTCCTCGGTGACGTTGCTGAGCACGGCCAGCTCCAGCCTCAGCTGCCGCTCCATGGCCGCGTGCTCCGTCCGCATCCGCCGCGCGTCCGCGCTGGCGTTCCCCAGGAGCCCCTGCAGGTCCCGGAGCCGGGAATGGTGCAGGCGGACGTCGTAGGAGAAGCTGCGGTTCATGGAATCCACGGCCCCGCCCAGGGCCGCCACCTGCTCGCCCAGGGCCTCCAGCCGCCCGCCCAGGCGGCCCAGGAGGTGCTCGTGGTGCTCCAGGAGCAGCCGGCTGCTGTTGCCGTCCACGGAGAGCCGGGACAGCTCCAGCTGGGCCGCGTCGCTCTGCTGGCTCAGGGAATCCCAGAGCCGGGACACGGATCGGTCCGTCTGGCTGGCCTGGCTCTGGAGGCTCCACAGGAGCCCCTCCAGCCTCTGGAGCGACCCCGACAGCAGGAAGAGGGAGTCCGAGTGGTTCTGCAGGAGGTCCTGGAGCCGCCAGATGTGCTCCAGGAGGTCGCCCTTGGGGAGGGGGTGCAGCGGCTGCAGCTGCAGCTCCCGGAAGGTCTCGTTGAGCCGGTGGACGTTGCCCAGCAGCGCCTTCAGGTCCTCGGGAGATGGCTGGGGCCGGGACACTGGGATGGAGGGAGAGCAGCGGGAGGTCAGGAGGTGCCCTCGGATGTGGGATCCTCCCAAGGACATTCCCAGCCTCCTCGGTGCCCGGAGGTGGAATTCCCGCCCCAAAAAGGTTCCCCCACATCGGCCCCTCCCGGAACCCGAGGCTGGAGGAGGAGGGCGGGTGCTGGAGAATCCTGGAATGGCTTGGGTGGGAAGGGACCGTAAATCCCATCCCATTCCACCTGGAGAGGGACACTTTTCCATGATCCCAGCGTGCTCCAAGCCCTCTCCAGCCTGGCCTTGGACACTCCCAGGGATCCAGGGGCAGCCACAGATTCTCTGGGAATTCCAGCCCAGCCCCTCCCCACCCTCCCAGCTGGGAATTCCTTCCCAAGATCCCACCCCAAGCTCCCCTTTCCCACTGGGAAGCCATTCCCTGCCTCCTGCCCCTCCAGCCTTTATCCCAAATCCCTCTCCAGCTCTCCTGGAGCCCCTCTGGGCTCTGGAAGGGGCTCCAAGGTTTCCCTGGAGCTCAGGGCTTTCCTTGGAGCTGCATCCCATGGGATTTGTGTGCTGGGACACAGAATCCCAGCCTGGAGCCATCCCAGCAGCTCCAGAGGATCCCGGCATGGTTTGGGTGGGAAGGGACCTTCAATCCCATCCCATCCCATTCCAACCCCGACCTCTTCCCTGATCCCAGGCTGCTCCAGTCCCACCCAACCTTTCTTTGGACACTTCCATGGACACCACACTGACGGAGGCGTCCCCGGGAGGTGCCGCCTGCCTCGGGACGGACAGCCAAGGCCCTGGGATTTTCCAGGTGGTTCCCGATGTTCCAGAGCTCTGCCAGAGCCCGGGATCATCCCCTTTTCCTTGCAAACAGACCCAATCCCGGCTTCTTCCCACCCGGAGGTTTGGATTCAAGTGGATTCGAGCGTTTACAGTCTGGTTTCCCTTCTGGATGCGGATCCTGGATCCGAGCTCGGCCCTGGCTCCCAGATTTCCTCCGCGCTGGGTGTGGTTTGCTGGCGGCTTCCAAGCACCACATCCCGCAAATCCGGGACTGCCAGGGCTCTTCCCGAGGGATGAAACCCAGCCCAGCTCCGGAGCATCCACATCCCCATCCCGGGGCTCTTCCCAAGGGAAACACCCACCCCACATCCAGAGTATCCCAATCCATGGGCTGCCAGGGCTCTTCCCAAGGGATGAAACCCAGCCCAGCTCCGGAGTATCCACATCCCCATCCCAGGGCTTCCAGGGCTCTTCCTGAGGGATGAAACCCAGCCCAGCTCCGGAGCATCCACATCCCCATCCCAGGGCTTCCAGGGCTCTTCCCAAGGGAGACACCCAGATCCGGAGCATCCCTATCCAAGTGCTTCCAGGGCTCTTCCCGAGGGATGAAACCCAGCCCGGCTCTGGAGCATCCACATCCCCATCCCAGGGCTCTTCCCAAGGGATGAAACCCGCCTTGGCTTGGGATCATCCCTATCCAAGCACTTCCAGGGCTTTTCCCAAGGGAAGAAATTCCTCCTGCCTCTGGAGCATCCACCTCCTGCATCCCAGGGATGTTACCCGAGGAAGGAAACCCACCCGGACTCGGAACCATCCTCATCCCAAGGCTCTTCCCGAGGGAAGAAACTCATCCCGGCTCAGGAGCACCCACATCCCAAATCCTTCATCCCGCATTCCGGGGCCGCCAGGAATCCCAAGGGAATACACCAGCCCCGGCTCCGGATCATCCACATCCCAAATCCTGAGGCTCTTCCTGAGGGAGAAATCCCACCCCAGCTCCCGAGCATCCTTCCCCCCACCTCTGTATCCCGGCTGGCAGAGAATTCCAGACTCCAAACCCTTCCTGGCCCCGCACCAAATCCCAGAATTTCAAGCCGGGATTCAGAGAGGAAACCTGGGAATTTGGGGAGAACCTCCTGCCCTCAGCGGCTCCAGCCGCCCAGTAAATCCCAATCCCAAATCCCAGCACCCCGCTGCATCCCAAAAATGCTGATCCAGGCAGGGGGATTTCGGGCAAGGGAATATTCCTCAGCCTCGGACTGGGAAACTCCAAGCCAAACCCACAAAAATAACGGGAATTGGGGGTTTTTTCTTAAATTAAATAAACAATTCCCGTTTTCCTTCGGGCTTGGGCTGGAGCAGAACCCCCACAATTCCATGGAGGAGAAACGGAGCAGCCTGGGATAGGAGAATTCCCTGCCCACGGAATGGGATGGGATTTAACGTCCCTTCCCACTCAAACGATTCCAGGATTCTGGGATAAAGGACGCTCAGAATCCATTCAGAGGGGGTTTTAGGGAAGACGGGGATGTAAAAGGGAGGAAAAGGGAACAGACACCGTTCATGGAGTCCCGGGGTTCCAAGTGAACCCCAGGGTTTTCCTTAAATCCCTTGGAGCCGCATCCCACGGGATTTGTGTGCCGAGAACCAGAACCCCAGCCTGGAGCCATCCCAGCAGCTCCATGGAATCCCAAAATCCTGGAATGGTTTGGGTGGGAAGGAACCTGCAATCCCATCCCATTCCAACCCCGACACCTCCCCCTATCCCAGGCTGCTCCAGGCCCTGTCCCACCTGGAATCAGGTTCTTCCAGGCATCTTTACAATCCCTGTTCACGAATCCGGGAATTCCGGCTGGGAATTCTTCTCCTGGGACAGGGTGAGGTTCGGTTCCCTCTGCTTATCCCAGTTTGGCCCCTGCATCCATGGGAGGGATCTGAGGGACTGGGGGGGGGCGGCTCAGGTGGAACAGATCCCACGGAAAAGGTGGAAAACCACAGGGAAAAACGTTCCGTGAGGAAAAACTTTGGGATATTTGGGATTTTACTGTCATTTAGCAATAACAAGATGGGAACAGCCTCGAGTTTTGCCGAGGAAAGTTCGGGTTGGAACCAGGAACAATTCCCTCACGGAAAAGGTTGTCCAGGGGTGGCATCCCCTTTCCTGGAGGGATTCAAATCCCTGTGGATGTGGCACTTGGGGGACACGGGTCAGGGGTGGGAATGGTTGGACTCGAGGGGGTCCAAGGAGTTTTCCAACCTCAATGATTCCATGAAAAAGTTGGAGATGGGAGTCCCAACCTCAGGCTCGGAGGCTCTTTAGTGGATTGGGAGGGCCAGGGACAGGGATATAGGGAATGTGAATTCCCAGGGGCCACCAAACCACCCGAGTTCCACGCGGAAAACTCCGGCTCCAGGATGGAAAACATCCCATTCCCGCTGCTCCCAGCGTTTCCCTTGGATTTTTGGCACTGAGCCTTTTCCCAACATCTTTTCCAAAAGGAAGGTCACCTGCCCCAGCCGGATCCCAAACAATTCCCGGCCAAACCCACCCCAAAACATTCCAGGACAGGTTGGGCGGGGCTGGGAGCAGCCCGGGATAGTGGGAAGCGTCCCTATGGAATTAGGGACCCTTCCACGTCCCTTCCCACCCCAACCATTCCATGATTCCCTGCGTCTTCCCGTGCCCCTTCCCCTCGGACGGGACACGAAGCTGGAGAGGAATTCCCAGCTCCGTGTCCGCCTCCAGGAGCCCAGAAAGGGATTTTCCATGGGGAATCCCAGCCCTCCGGCATTAAAGGTGCCCACGAACATTCCTGGTTTTCCAAGGACCAACCGGCTCCAGCACCTGAGGCTGAGGCTGTCTCCCTGTGGTTTTCCCGCTGGGATAAACCCCCAGCTCGAAATTCCAGGACTCGGCCGCATCCAAATCCAGAGGCTTGGCTTAAAATTCCAAACCTGCCGAAAGCCACAACCACGGAGACGATTTCCCCGATTTCCCTGAGATTTCCCTCGTCCCTCTGCCTCCCGTTTCCAGGATTCCAGGTGACAACCCAGGGGGCGAAAGCGGTTTTCCTGAGGTTTTCCTGGAATCCCGCCAGTCCCGCCGCTCCGGGAGGTGGGAATTGGAAGATTCCCAAAGGCAGAGGTTGTTGTTGTTATTCCTGGAGCTGCATCCCGGCCCGGGACCGGAGCTTGTCCCGAATCCATGGCATCCCTCGCTCCGGGATCCGCCGGCCAACAACAACATCCAAACAATGCAAGGCGAGGGATCAGCGGGAGAGGCCTCGGAATTCCAGCAAAATCTTCTCCGGCCTTTCCCAACCCTCAGAGAACACCGAGGGGGGGGATTTGGGATGGAAAAGGGAGGGGTGGTTCACTTCCCTTCCCGCCATGGATAACTCCGGGATGAACTCCGGGAAGGAGGGATGGGAATGAGGAGCTGATCCATGGAGGTTTCCCACCCATCAAGGGAAATATTGGGATTGGGGATAAAAACCGGGAATTTCCCAAATTTCTTCCGGGAGGACAAGGGGAGAACAAGCGTGAGGCAGCACGGATCCCATGGAATGTGTGATGGGAATGTGCGTGCCGGGATGAGCTGGGCAATTCCCAGGGGGCTGGGCGGGAATTCCAGGCATTCCCAAGGGGCTTTGCCATCCCTGCGCTCACCAAAATTCGGGAAAGGGAAGGCAGGAGCCCTGGAATGTGCCAGGATAACACCCTGCCTGATTCCCATCAGGAATCCCAGCTGGGAAGGAGTGAGGGGAACAATTCCAGCCCCGAGCAGGCAGATCCCGAACCTCTCCCGAGCCTCAGCATTCCCAGCGCTTGATCCTGAAACCCCGCAGCAATTCCAGCCTCAGGGATTAAATCCCAGCCATTCCCAATATTCCGTGCAGAGCCAGAACAGGCTCAAGCGCTTGATCCCAAGGAGCTCGGAGCTCCTTGGAAGTTCTGCTGGATCCCAACTTTTCCTCCCCTGGATGGCCCGGGAAACCCTCCTGGGCCGGGATTCCAAGCCCACGGATGCTCCTGGCTCCGGGAGCATCCCGGGAGGAGCCGGCCCAGCCTCACCTGCCAGGATGAAGATTCCGACCAGGATGAGGAGCACGAGGAGGTAAAGTCCCACCACGGAATATTTCAGCGCCGCCACGGAGCCCATCCGGCCATGGCACCCCGGGGCCTTCACCCTCCGGCCGGGATCTGCGGGACGAGAGCGGGACACGGCTGGATGGAGGCCTTGGAATGCCGCGGGAACGGCCGGGATCGTCCCCGCCAGGGTGGGGAGGCACAGGGAGCTCCATCCCTGGGAAAGGCTGGAGGGGATTGGAGCAGCCTGGGATCGGGGTTGGAATGGGATGGGATTGAAGGTCCCTTCCCACCCAAACCATGCCGGGATCCTCTGGAGCTGCTGGGATGGTTCCAGGCTGGGATTCTGTGTCCCAGCACACAAATCCCACGGGATGCAGCTCCAAGGAAAACCCTGAGCTCCAGGGAATCGTTGGAGCCCCTTCCTGAGCCTAAAGGGGCGCCAGGAGAGCTGGGATTTGGGATAAAGGCTGGAGGGGCAGGAGGCAGGGAATGGCTTCCCAGTGGGAAAGGGGAGCTTGGGGTGGGATCTTGGGAAGGAATTCCCAGCTGGGAGGGTGGGGAGGGGCTGGGCTGGAATTCCCAGAGAATCCCTGGATCCCTGGGAGTGTCTGAGGCCAGATTGGAGCACCCTGGCATAAGGAAAGGTGTCCCTGCCCCTGGAATGGGATGGGATTTACGGTCCCTTCCCACCCGAACCATTCCCTGTTGGATCCTGGCAGGATCACAGGATTTCCGGGAGCAGCTTTTCCCAGCGCTTCCATTCCAGGCCAGGCAGCACCGCCCGGATTCGCCCTTTCCCAGATCCGAGTGTTCCCAAGGGGACACCAACAGAAGATGCGGGAAGAGCCCAGGATTCCCACCTGGAGCCGTGGGTGCCTCCATCCCGGTGTTTCCCGAGGCTCCGATCCAGAGCCCCTCATCCCACGGGAGAGGGGGAACCCCAAATCCAAACCTCCTGGATGGAGACCTCGCTGAGCCACGGCCGGATCCAGCCTGGAGCATCCCTGCCGGGATTTGGGATCTCATTCCCTGTCCAGGAGCAATTCCCAGCTCCAGCCTGGACCATCCCTGCCGGGATTTGGGATCTCATCCCATGGCCAATTCCCAGCTCCAGCCTGGAGCATCCCTGCCGGGATTTGGGATCTCATTCCCTGTCCAGGAGCAATTCCCAGCTCCAGCCTGGAGCATCCCTGCTGGGATTTGGGATCTCATCCCATGGCCAATTCCCAGCTCCAGCCTGCACCATCCCTGCTGGGATTTGGGATCTCATCCCATGGCCAATTCCCATGTCCAGCCTGGAGCATCCCTGCCGGGATTTGGGATCTCATTCCCTGTCCAGGAGCAATTCCCATCTCCAGCCTGGAGAATCCCGGGCTGGGATTTGCGATCTCATTCCCTGTCCAGGAGCAATTCCCTTCTCCAGCCTGGAGCATCCCTGCCGGGATTTGGGATCTCATTCCCTGTCCAGGAGCAATTCCCTTCTCCAGCCTGGAGCATCCCTGCCGGGATTTGGGATCTCATTCCCTGTCCAGGAGCAATTCCCTTCTCCAGCCTGCACCATCCCTGCTGGGCGATGTCCAGGTGGGATCTCACCCCATCCATGGGGCCGGAGCTCAGATCCCAGTGGGATCGAGCTGCTTCTTGGAATTCCAGAGATGGAACCAATGGATAGGGGGGGTCCCCAGCATTCCAGGGACCCTTCCCCACGGCATCCTTGTCCTTCCCAAGCTCCGCGGTTGTGTTCCCGGCGTGCCCATCCCGGGAAAACGGCGATGTTTGGGAAAAGCCTCCAGCCGGGAAGGGGTTACAGCGGGCGGATCCCGAAACCCAGCCCGGCCCTGGAGCTCGGGAATGAGCTCAGGGATGCAGGGGGCGATCCCCAGGGAATGCGGGACGCTCCGGCTCCGGTGGGATGCTCCACCTGGATCTCATCCCGAGCTCCCACCCCGGCATTCCCGGAGCCGCGGGATGAGGGGAGCGGCGATGTTTTCCTGACACTCGCACTTCCAGCGGCTCCCGGGACGCTCCGGGAGGAGCTGGCGGCGCGCCCCGATCCACCCACTCCCATTCCCGGCCCTTGGAAAGGAGGAATCGCGCAGCCCGGGCCCGGGGAAAGGCTCCGGCCGGATTCCAAGGAAAAGCGAACATTTCCTGCCCCTGCCCAGGCTCCAGGGAGCGCGGCCGCGACCCGCCCGCTCCTCGGGAAACCGGGATTCGGGGTCCCCAAAACCCTGGAAAAGGCCCGGGGATGCTGTTCCTGGGCGGGCACAAAGCTTGGATCCCTCTCCCGATGGATCCGCGGCCCCCCCCGGCGGGAGTTCTCCATGAATCCAGGCGGGATGCGGGTGGTCCCATCCCCAGGGATGGCCTTGTCCTGCCCCTTCCCAGAAATCTCGCTCCAGAGACCTCTCCCGTGGGAATGGGGTTCCCGGGAGGGTTGGGATGAGTTATGGATGAGCCCTGGGAATTCCAGGCGGACTTCCATAAAAATCCCGAAGCCAGGGAGGTACCTCCAACCTTCCCCGGGAAAAGGGATTTGCTGGGAATGCAGGGATCAGTCCTGGAGGGCTCCGACCCTTCCCTCCCGGCTCTTCCAGCTGTTTGCCAGTGGCAAAGGATGGGAACGGCAGGATCGGCCTGAGGGAAGCTGGGAAGAGGCAGGAGCAGGGATAACAACCTTTGGGAATGGGATCGACCCTCGGGGATCTCCCGGATGGGAAATCCACCCTCTGGATCCACAGCTCTCCCTATCCCGGGGCTGGAGACACCCACAGGTCCCCTCGGAATCACCTCCGTGAGCCCCTTGCAGCATTCCCGGAAGGAATTCATCCCGAGCTGGATGTTCCCAGCTCAGTCAGCCCCTCCCCACCCTCCCAGACGGGAATTCCTTCCCAAGATCCCACCCCAAGCTCTCCTTTCCCACTGGGAAGCCATTCCCTGCCTCCTGCCCCTCCAGCCTTTATCCCAAATCCCAGCTCTCCTGGAGCCCCTTTAGGCTCGGGAAGGGGCTCCAAGGATTCCCTGGATCCTTCCCTTCTCCAGCTGGACATTCCCGGCTCTCCCAGTCTGGCATTGGATCCATCCCCATCCCAACTCCTCTCTGGGAAGGAATTTCAGGAACGAGGGGGTTCCCTGGGAATCTCGGCACTCCAGGAAGGGTCTCCCTTCCCTTTTCCTCCCTTTCCCACTCCCGACTTCCATCAAAATCCCTCGGGATGGATTCTGAGCGTCCTCGATCCCGGAATCCCGTAATGCTTTGGGTGGGAAGAGACCTTAAATCCCATCCCGTTCCAACCCCGACACCTCCCCCTATCCCAGGCTGCTCCAAGCCCCGTCCAACCTTTCCTTGGACACTCCCAGGGAATCCCTGGAAAACCTGTGCCAGGGCCTCTCCAGGACACGTCCCAGTGCTGCTCCCACCACGGGATCCATCCCCCTTTTCCCAGGGCAGGAATCCTGCCTGGAACCCGGAGCCGAACCCGGAGCTCCTTCCCGAGCAATCCCAGCTCCCGGGAGCTCCCGTTCCTCCCGTGGATCCGGAGGCAGATCCAGAGGTGGATCCGTGCTCACCGTCCTCGCAGAGGCTCAGCTTGGAAAGGCTCCTTCCCTCGAAGGGCTCATCCAGGACGGATCCGTTCTCCCGCTCGGAGAAGGTGTGGAGATACATGGCCTTGTTCTCCATCCTGCCGGGGAAAAGCGGGAATACCAGATGGGATCGGGGCCTTGGGGTATCCCAATCCCGGCCAATCCCTGCCTGGCTCCGGCTGCGGGATGGAGCAGCTGAGACCCCACCCCCAGCAGGGCTGGAGCCCCTCTGGAGCCAGGCTGGGAGAGCTGGGAATGTTCAGCTGGAGAAGGGAAGGATCCAGGGAATCCTCAGAGCCCCTTCCCGAGCCTAAAGGGGCTCCAGGAGAGCTGGGATTTGGGATAAAGGCTGGAGGGGCAGGAGTCAGGGAATGGCTTCCCAGTGGGAAAGGGGAGCTTGGGGTGGGATCTTGGGAAGGAATTCCCGGCTGGGAGGGTGGGGAGGGGCTGGGCTGGAATTCCCAGGGAAGCTGTGGCTGCCCCTGGATCCCTGGGAGTGTCCAAGGATGGATTTGGATCACCCTGGGACAGTGAGAGCTGGAAAAGGATTGGAATGGGATGGGAGGTCCATGGATCCCAGCCAAAGCATTCCGGGATTCTGGGATCCAGGAGGCTCCGAATCCATCCCCAGGGATTTGGATGGAAGTCGGGGATGGGAAAGGGAAGGGAGACCCTTCCTGGAGTGCCGAGATTCCCAGGGAAGGCCCCGGATCCCGAAATTCCTTCCCGGAGAGGAGTCGGGATGGGGCTGGATCCAATGGCAGGCTGGGAGAGCCGGGAATGGAGGGATTTCCCTGGGAAAGGGGAGCTGGGGCTGGGATCTTGGGAAGGAATTCCTGGCTGGGCTGGAATTCCCAGAGAATCCCTGGATCCCTGGCAGTGTCCAAGGAAAGTCTGGACGGGGTTTGGAGCAGGGACACGGATCCATGGACTCTGATTTCCCTGGGATTTCTGTGCCTCTGGTGCCGCTGGAATTCTGTCCCAGTTAAACCAGCAGCATTCCCAGCTCCTGGTCCCACTTCCAAGGGGGAATCGGCATCCATGAATTCTGGGGGGGTCTCTCAGACCTCGCCTGGGGGGTCCGGGGCAGGGGGAATAAGGGCAGGAGCATCCCAGGAAACCGGGACATGGAGAAACCCCCGCCAGAGCTTCTCCCGGGGCACCGGGACCGGGGGATCCGGGATAGGAGCATCTCCTGGGAATACCGGGAGAAAAACATCCCACAGGGATTCGGGGCAGGAGCTTCGCCAGGGAAAACCGGGACAGGAGCATTCCCTGAGGAGAACCGGGACACAGGAATTCGGGACTGGAGCATCCCCGGGAGCACCGGGACACAGGAATTCGGGATTGGAGCATCCCCGGGAGTAAAGGGACACAGGAATTCGGGATTGGAGCATCCCCGGGAGTACCGGGACACAGGAATTCGGGATTGGAGCATCCCCGGGAGTACCGGGACACAGGAATTAGGGATTGGAGCATCCCCGGGAGTACCGGGACACGGGAATTCGGGATTGGAGCATCCCCGGGAGCACCGGGACAGAGGAATTCGGGATTGGAGCATCCCCGGGAG
>VXAD01000128.1:939388-977121 GCA_013399195.1 Dicrurus megarhynchus | reverse complement strand
ACACACACACACGCATGTGCTGGGGATTTCGGTGCCACTTGCTGCAAGGGGGAGCTGGGGGACCACAGTGGGAGGGCTCTGGGGCTGCCAGGGCTCTCCAGAGTCCCTGCATCCTACTAAATCCTGTGTTTCCTGGGTGCGTGGGTGTGGATGTCTCTTTTTAGAAGGTTTTGCTGGAATGGAGATGGCTGGATGCCAAGCGTCAGGAGCTGAGTGGTTTGCTGAAACTGGGAAATTCGTGGTCCTCACACAGAGAGGACTGGGAACCTGACAGGCTGGGTGCTGCCCTGGCCACAGGGTATGTCCCACCCCCCCTGCCCGTGCTCCCTCCTTCCCAGCGGGAGAGGCATACAGTGAGCAACACTAAAAAATGCACATTTTGGCCGAGCACGATACGGGAGAGGTTGGGAAGTGACGCAATGCCTGGCAGGGCTTCCCCACTCCACGCTCGGCCGAGGGCTGCAGATACCGAGGCTTGGCCAGGGCATCTCCCCTGCAGCAAACCCCGGGGCCCCTCAAAGGATGGGGCTCTGCCTGGCTCCCCTCCTTCACCCCAAAAGCAGTGGTGGGACGGGATGCTGGGGTTGAGCTGGTGGAGCCAAGCCAAAGCTAAATAGACTTTCCCTGAGTCACCGAAAGTCTGGCCAAGAAAGCGGGATGAGCAATCGGTGTCACCCACGCGGCCGGCCGGGCACCAGGCACGCGAACCAGCGGGCAGGTAGCAGGTGCCAGAAAGGCCTAGGGGTGTAAATCTGCACACTGGGGACCTGCCCCAGAGCCCGAAACAGCAGCTTTGGCCCCCAAAATCTCCATTTGGGATGTGGGTTTGGTGCAACTCAGAGCGGTTTCCACCAACACCCCGATTCAAGCGCTGAAGGAAAGACTGGGGGGCGGGTCTTTTCTGTTGGGCGGGGATGCCAAGTCTCCTAGTTTTGCATCCCACACCACGCAGCTGCATCATTTGGGGTTTTTTTCTTTTTTGGCAAAAACTTTCCCCGGAGCATTCTACTACCCAAGGGAGACTGGCAACAGCAGCGTTTTCCGACCTGCCGTCTTTCCTGAAAACTCTCTGGGTTTCATTTTCGAGGCTCGGCAGCTGCTGTTGCCATGCTGGGGGAAGGCGGAAGCTGCTCAGCCCCACACTGGGGCCCTAGAGCGGAGCCTCCAACCCTCCCCTTTCCAGAGGCTGGGAGCCACAATGCGCCAAAGATCGGGATAGTCCAGGGGCTTCCTCGCTGCCAGCAGCAGGTTTTTGCCAGCGGGGAGCAGGCAGCTGTCGGGTGGCAGGGATTGGGTTTCAGGGTGGGCAGGGACGTCTGGTGAACGCGTGGGAAGGGGTCCTGTCGGGCAGATATATTTTCGGAAGGAGGGGGAGCAGCTGATGGGGCATTCGGGCAGCTGCTTCTCGGGGGTGGGATGGAGCAGTAGGGAGGATCTTCCCCTTTTTTACTGCCCTTGTCAAGCCTTTGTCAGCCTCTGCCCGCAGGGAACCATTGCCATGCTGACCCTTCTTCTCCCCACAGGCAGGGCTGGCAAGGCCCTAGTCCAAGACACCTTCCTGGGGTGCAGGAGGGACCTGTGTGCATTCCCCATGGAGATCCGACGTGCTTTACCCCAGGATATCCGGGAGCTGCTGCACTGCTTGAAGATGAGGAGTAAGTATGCCGTCCTGCTGGTCTTCATCATCAGCCTTGTCATCATCGAAAAGGAGAACAACTTCATCTCCAGGTAGGGAGTGAGTACCTGAGCCACCCCATGCTTTGCAGCCTCTCTCCCCCAGTCCCAAGCTCCTATGCAGCGGGAGCCCCCCAGATCCCCCACTGGGATGCAGGGTGGTCCTGCTGTCCTCCAGGCTGGGCTGGGTCTCCCCACAGGGTGTCAGACAAGCTGAAGCAGTCCCCGCAGACACTGGCAGAGACCAACAGCACAGAGGTCAGCCCAGCACCAGCCGAGAATGGCTCCCTGGCCTCATTGCAGGAGCTGGACGCTGCCTTCTCCCAGCTGAGGTCCCACCTGTATAACATCACCCTGCAGCTGGCAGGTGACGGGGACCCCGGGCCACGGAGGCATGTTCTGCTGATGGCCACCACCCGCACTGGTTCCTCTTTCGTTGGGGAGTTCTTCAACCAGCAAGGCAGCATCTTCTACCTCTTCGAGCCCCTTTGGCACGTCGAGAAGACAGTGACCTTCCTGCCAGGGGGAGCCAGCGCGGTAGGCTCAGCCCTGGTTTACCGAGATGTCCTCAAGCAGCTCCTCCTCTGCGACCTCTACATTTTAGAGAACTTCATCTCGCCAGCCCCTGAGGGCCACCTGACGCCCTTCTTGTTTCGGCGGGGCTCCAGCCACTCGCTCTGCGAGGAGCCTGTCTGCACACCCAGCACCAAGAAGGTCTTCGAGAAGTATTACTGCAAGAACCGCCGCTGCGGCCCCCTCAACATCACGCTGGCGGCCGAGGCGTGCCAGCGCAAGCAGCACGTGGCCCTCAAGACGGTGCGTATCCGGCAGCTGGAGTTCCTGCAGCCGCTGGTGGAGGACCCTCGGCTGGACCTACGCATCATCCAGCTGGTGCGGGACCCCCGCGCCGTCCTGGCCTCACGCATGGTAGCCTTCTCCGGCAAGTACGCAACCTGGAAGAAGTGGGCGTCTGAAGGGGAGGCACCCCTGCATGAGGAGGAGGTGCAGCGGCTGCGGGGCAACTGCGAGAGCATCCGAGTGTCAGCGGAGCTGGGGCTGCGGCGGCCGGGCTGGCTGCGGGGTCGCTACATGCTGGTGCGCTATGAGGATGTGGCGCGGGCGCCGCTGCAGAAGGCGCGGGAGATGTACCGCTTCGCCGGGCTACCCCTCACCCCGCAGGTGGAGGAGTGGATCGGCAAAAACACTCAGGCGCCCCCCGACGGCAACGACATCTACTCCACATGCAAGAACTCCTCGGAGCAGTTCGACAAGTGGCGGTTCAGCATGCCCTTCAAGCTGGCGCAGGTGGTGCAGGACGCCTGTGCCCCAGCCATGCATCTCTTCGGCTACAAGCTGGCCAGCAGCCCCGCGGCGCTGGCCAACCGCTCCTTCAGCCTGCTGGAGGAGGCACAGCCCGCATGGGTCACGTAACGGCCAAGGGGGACGGCGGCGGGGCAGAATGAGGGGCTGCGGCCATGCTCCCGGCCGGTCCGGAGACGACCTGGGGGTCCCTGCTCCCAAAATTGCTCCTCGCTGCTGCCAGATGGCAGCCCCGGGAGCCAGAGCATCCTGGCAGAGCTGGCCCCAGAGTCCTGCAGAGCCTCAGTTACACAATTTCTCCGGGAATGGGGAAGTGGTAGGGGTGAGGGGCGGTTGGGTCGGCATCAGGGCCACCTCCCCAGCTTGGGAGCTGCACTGAGGAAGAAGAGGGTGAGGCCAAGCAGAGGGGAACAGGACCAAGCACCTCTGCCTTGCTACCCCCCTGCCAGCTGGGATGGGACAAGGATAAAATCCCTGTGGTGCCAGCAAGCACCCAGACCCCAGAGACCTTACTGGTTTAGTGCCTTCATACACCAGCACAGACTGGAAACTGCCCACAGAGCCCTGAACGGCACTTGGGTTGCAACAAAATGAGGTGACTTTATGGTTTGGTGCTCTTCAAACTTGGTTTTGGAGGTTTGGGATTTTTTCCTCTTTTCCTGTGTATTTGCATAGCAGGTGAATTTATTTATTTATGATGTGAAAAGGAGGGGGAGGCTGGTCAAGGAGCTAAGCCCAAAAACCAGAGCAGCACAACATAGCACAAAGGGAGACACCCAGGAGAGAGGTCACATTTTGGCAGGAGACCACCATGGGTCCTTCTGTATGACCTCTGGAGAGCCCCCAGGGACTGACGGCTGTAACCCCCCCAGCCCCCCCGTGCAACAGTGACTGCGAACTTCGGTGGTGCTGAAGGATGGTCAGACTTACTTGATTAAAAACAAAACAACCAGCACAGAGTCCAAAGCATCTCCTCTCTCTTAGTATTGGTGGGTGTCCTCTGCCTGGGGGGAGCCCCAGAAATACCTGCCAACAGCACTGGTGGGTGACCAAACCTGGTAGAGGCCCAGGGAGTTTCAGGGTGTTTGCCATGTGCAGATGTTGACCCAGTGCCAAGCTGCCCCCTCCAATTCACATTTCGTTAATTAAAATGCCTATTTTTAGCCCTCTTTGTAGCTCTTTCTTTTTCTCCCCCAAGTATTTTGGGTTATGGCAGCCACCTGAGGGAGAAGCCAAGCATTTTGGTGGAGAGTGGTTGTCTCCACCTAAGGCTTGCCGAGGAGTCCTGAGGGGTCCCAGCAGCCGCATGTCCCCTTCTTCCCAACTAGAGCTGTTGACCAAAAGCAAAAATAAATAAGTGAAACGAGGCGGCGGCTGGCCACAGCTGGGCTGCGCTTTGCCGGCCGGGAGGAACGC
This sequence comes from Dicrurus megarhynchus, assembly GCA_013399195.1. Taxonomy (NCBI): domain Eukaryota; kingdom Metazoa; phylum Chordata; class Aves; order Passeriformes; family Dicruridae; genus Dicrurus; species Dicrurus megarhynchus. Next base: position 972,711 of record VXAD01000128.1, on the reverse strand, counting down.
GCTGGGGCTCCGGCGACGGACTGCGGCTGGGCTGAGCTCACAAAAGCTGCGTTTTTGACCCAAGAGGCAGAACAGAGGCGGCATTGAGGAGCGCGGGGCCGGCCGGCGGGGAGCAGCCACGCCGGAGCCCCGGGCAGCCATCCGCCCGCCCGCCCCGGCTGCGGAGGTTTTCCGAGCAGGGCCGGGCGGCATCTGGCCTCAAGGTGTGATTTCAGGGTGCTTGGTGCCAGCTGGATGGGGAAAGGGCACGAAAGTGGGGATTTTTTGGCATACTCCCATCGCTCACAGAAGATGGACAGTGTCAGCCTCCTCCCCGCCTCACACGCAGCTCTCGGCATCACAAGCAGCCCTGGGGCTGCTGAGTGAATCGGGTTTTGTTTGGAGGCTTCCTGCTGGGAAAGCAGCAGGGTCACTGAGGTCAGATGGATATTCCGCAGCTGCGCGCTGGGAAAAGCCCACAGAGCTCAGTCAGCATGAGGGGGAACACAGCCAGACGCAGGTTCCTGGAAAATGCCTCTGGAAAAGCACCATTAGGTTGGCTTTTGCAGAGAAAAGAAATTTTAGGGTAATTGCTTGTGAAACAGCATGAGGGGTGAGCAGCTACTGACCTGCCACAGCTGAAGAGGGGACATTGAGGAGTGCCCAGTATCCCAATCCCATCCCACCGTGGGTAGAGGCGCTTTGGGACTTGGAAAGCCAGGTTCAGGGGGCAAGGACAGGCAAATCCAGGAACACGGAAAACAAGCGGCGAGGGGACTGGGAGCTGGGCTGAGCCGAGGCCAGAGGGGACGGCGACAGCCGCCCGTTCTCACCTGCGCTGCCTCAGCCCCGGCTGGCTCCAGCCTGCCACTGCTAGCCCAGCATAAGCATTTGTTCCTGGACACCCTCCAGCTTCCCGTCAAAAACGTCACAGGACAGAGAGAAAACATGCCCCCGACCCATGCAGATTTCCGCGGGGCTAATTGGTCCCATTAAACCCACGGGTTCCTGCCCGGTGCCAGGCGCATCGGGAAGCCATAGGGAACACGGCTCCTACCGAGACTGAAGCAGCTGAATTCCCTCTCAGCTGGCTGGGGGGAGGTTTGTCCCCCCACAAGAGGGGCCTCCTGCTCACCCTGCTCTGGCTGCTGCCAGGCCTTGCCTGGCTCTTTCCCTAGAGGACGAAAAGCATGGATTTGGGAGGAAAAGCACACATTGGGAAAGTCATAGCAAGACAATGCCTTAGAGCAAGGACATACCTTCATCCAGACGGACCACGCAGGAAGCCCACGCCAGGAGCTGCAATGGATGCAGTCTCACCCTTTCTCATAGACACCAATGCAAACCCCCCCCAAAAAAATCAATCCTCTTTTCAAAAGATCTAAGCTTTCAGAAATAAAACAGTACTAAAGCTTGGTTTAAAATAAGCAAATAAAAGAACCCCAACCTGCAGCTGTACTGCTTCCAGGCTCACTTCCCAGCCTGCCACAGCTGTGCTTTGGGGGGAATTTGGGAACACTGCGGTTGTGCTAACTGTCACCAGAGAGACCTTTTCCACAAGTAGCCCAGAGCAGCGAGGCGACACATGTCCCGTGGGACAGGGCCACCAGCCACAACTGCTTCTCCTTGGGGTCACTGCAGGTGACATGAGATGATGTAGCACCAGTGAGAGCTTTAATAAATGATGGATGTGCTGTTCCCCTCTAAATGGGATCTTTCTGGGAAATGATTCCCTCCTGCCAGTCTAATCCAGAGTTGACTTTGGATGGGAGGTACATCCCGCTGTTTCTCTGCCTCCCTCTCGGAGCACTCAGGGCTGGCTGGGGCCATGCTGGCATGGCTGGGCTTGCTGAGGAGAGGCAGTTCTTGCTTGAGGCAGAAGCTGCTGGTGCCAAGTAAGAGAGCAGTCAAGGTGGGCAAGTCTCTGAAATGCCACTTTAGATGCCCTGCAGTTTAACACCCAAGTGGCCCTGCTGGGCCACAAAGCCAAGCCACCAGATTGGTCCGTAGAAATCCATAAAAAGGCCTTTTTCCAGCCTGGCATGAGGTTTGTCCCAATCAGCAGAAGTGGTGGCTGCTCTGCCAGCTGCCCTGACCCCCCATTCCCTTCCCCTCACTTGTTCCAGCTCCATTTAATGGGATCGGATGAGCTAATCCCACATGTCTCCTCACAGCACTATCAGATGGGATTTCTGCACAGGGGCTGGAGGGAAGGAAACCCACCATCCCAGCAATTGCCTGCCCTCACCCAGCCCTGCTGGCTTCTGCTGGAGGCCAGATCCACCCTTGCCCTTCTCTCCACCGTGGGGCTTGGTGTGGTTCCTGCAGGGAGCTGGTCCATGGCTACAGCTGCACCATCCAAACATCCAAACACTGAGTCAGTGGGGAGACCCATGGGCCAGTGAGGGACCCACGAGGGCTGCAGCACATGTGGACATTTCAGCATTAAATGACAACCTTGTTTTCTGTTGTGTTTTTCTAAGAGATTGCATGCCTGACCAGACTGCATTTCTTGGTCTGCATCCCATATTTATCCTGTAATTACACCTTTGGACAAAGGCTGCCTGTCTGTGAGGCCCATTTTTTTAAGGACACAGTTTTATTTTATGCTCTGCTTCACTGTAATGAAATCTGGGGGGCAAGGGGAAGAAAACTCCCCACACTGGGAGTGAAAGCTGTTCTTTCTCAAAAGCTGCCCCAAGAGCAAAGGAGCTTGCTCAAGCCCTCTCCCTTTTCCCAAAGAAACCCCAGCCACTGACATCCTTTATGCTTCTCTACCACTCCACAAGGATTAATGCCACAAACCATGTTATCCCGTAAAAAAAGGTGCCACCACACTTTCAATCTGTGGGCTCCGCTGCTGCAGGAGCCAGAAAATTTCCAAGGAGATCCCTGCAATCCTTATAGCCAGGCAGCTGACATGAATAAAGCTGATAAAGCTTCATGTTGCACCTGCCTGGATCACAGCACAATAAGGAATGAATTCCCAAAAAATGGCATTCTTGTAAAATTCCCAGTGTCTGCTGTGTGCTTGGCTCTGGAGGGGTAGGGAAGATCTGCATGGCACAAAACCCAAAGGCAGTTGCAGGAGCTGTTTGAGCTGGGGTTTCCTCCACGGGGAAGGGACAGCCCATGCTTGGTCCCTGCTTACCCTGTGCCAGGGGCTCACATGAGCCTGGCCACCCCTGGTTCCCCAAAACTTGCCTTGGGATGAGCCCAAATTCGTAGATGGCAATGGCAGCTGAGATGAAGCCTGTCACCACAGCACACTGAGCCTGGCTAACTCATTCTGCTGCATTGTGCAGGAAAAGAGCAGCTGGGGAGCACCTTGGCAGAGAGCGCGCTGTGATCCCAGGAGAAAGGAGAACAACATTGTGGTACAGCCCTGGGGTGGAGTGGAGGGAGATACCGGCTCCCCATGGCTCTTCTCATGGATACAAAGATCACCTTAACTGCAGAGACCATTGCATTTCACCCTTGGGGTTTTCCCACCCTTTTCTGGCTGGGATCTATGACCAATTTATGGGCTGGGATGTACAGAGATGCTGCCTATACATGTGACTGGTCCAGCCTAACCAAAATAGGGTGATTTTGGTGCTGTCATCCAGCTTGTCTTCTCAAGCCACTGAAAAACTGGAAAGGAAAAATTAGGTTTGTTGGGGAGAGAATAAATGTAAGTGGGACCTTGTTGATTTCTGGTAAAAGTAGATTTTTATGTGTAAGGTATAAAATAGCCAGTGTTTATGTTTAAAAGCAGCCAGGAACTGTCTGAATTGGCTTTTCCAGGTGATTCTTTGCCCTGAACTGACATGGTTCCACCTTGGCTAAAGCAGAGCTCCCTGGCATGTGGGGGCAACCAGCTCACCCAGGCAAAATGGGGAGCTATGGGGCAAGGATGGGCCAGGCAGTTTGTCTAGAGCACTCCCTCATTCCTGGGAGACTCAAAATCAAATTTCCCTGAAGCAGAGCCTCCAGGGACATAGCTAGAGAGCTGCAGCCACATTGGTGCCGCTGGGGCTGTCACGGGATGATGTGCAGGACATTTCTGTGGGCAGAGGGAATGTGGTGCATGAGGCTGCTGATACAGGAGAGGATTTGGGGTTTTGCCGTGGTGGCTGTGAGCCAGAAAGAGAGTCTCCAGCAGCTCAGGCTTGGCAGAGAAGGATGGGGCCTTCAGCCTGGCCCAGGTGGAAGAGCTGCTCTCTAGAGGAGGGTGAAGGGAGGAATGTTATCCCTCTTCCAGCCTGTCTGGGCTAATTGCAAAGTTACAGAGGCCAAACTGCCCTGATGATAGCGGTGGGCAGGACGAAGATGCAGAAGCTTACAGGGGTTTGGGCGAGTGCAGAGCAGGGGCACTTGTGGCATCCTAAAGTCTCCCCAGGCAGCACCGTTGTACCCATCCTTGGATTAATCATACTTAGAGGGATGTCTCTTAGCTCTGGATGATGTTGGATTAAACCTGATGAGGAGAGGACTCACAGACAGGTAAATACACCCATGCTGCCTGTCTCAAGCATGGCAAACTGGGGCAGGACTGTCTCACAGAGCCCCTTCCCTCCCCTGCCATCCCATAGGGAGCGTTTGGTCCATGGGGCAGCTGTGAGGAAAAGTCCAGGGAGCCTGGAACAGGGCAGGGCAGGCCAATCACTGCCCTGGGCCTGCCCACCTGCTTCTGCCCCACTGACCACCAGAAGGAGACAAACCCCTCTCTGGGGGGCTGACCAGCTTTCACCACCTGCCTGCAGCCAGCTGAAGAAATATCGTCAAAACATCCCATTTGCCAAACCTGAGACCTCACCTGTGCACGGAACGTTGCCTCTGTCCACAGCTTTGGGCATTCTGAGTTTCTTCCTGTTTGCCTGGGGTTAGATGTGAGGTTTTCACAAAGGCTCCTTTTACCCTCTCTGTTTTCTCTGGGCACTCGTTTTGCCATTGACCTTGTCTTGCTTGTTTATGCATCTCCAACTCACTGGCCCAGAAGATTTTTTCCCCATTTTTTTGGAAGGTTGCTCTGTACTTCCGTTGTCCAACCGGATTCACCTCATGGAAACCCTCATATACCTTGAGAGGAAAAACACCAGGTGACAGGGGAAGTTAGCAGAGTACTCCTGGAGTAATGGATTGCTCCCAGCAGTGGGTATGTGCTGTAAAATACAGGAAAATGCCTGGCATGAAAAGCCCAAAACTGCCTCTGGAAAAGACAGAGCCAGGCACAAAAGTGCAGAGGAAGAGGGACAGAGCAGCAGCACTTGGGAAGTGGCAATTCATGCTCAGCATCCTCATCTGCTAGGAATGGGCCTTTGATGCAGCTTTGTTCCAGCAGGATGAAATCCCAAGGAAGTTATACAGGTAAAGAGAACCCTGCCAGGACTGGGATGGGTGCCACACGGGGTGCCAGGCAAGTCTGTCCATGTAATTTGAGGGAAGAGCTTAAACTAGATTTAACTTGGAGAGTTCACCCCTTTAGAAATGGAGGTGTTTGGTTTTTTACAAATTTTGCTCTGAATTGTGCTTTCCCAAAGCCAGTCATTGCCAGGCTGTTCCAGCAGCCTCCTCAACAGGTACCATGCCAGCACGAGGAAGGAAGACAGGAAGCAGACCTGGAGCACTGTTACCCTGGGGATATTTCCCAGCCTCTGGACATTCATAGCTCCTGGATCTCCTAGCCAGGACAGGTGCCTCTCTGTTTAGCAGCGGTGAAGGGTTTATATTGCACAGTTTATTCAAAATTATTTTTCTCCTGTGGAAAATTTTAGCATGTCCAGCTGAGACCTGTGTAACAAATAGCACCAACCTTCCCTGGTCGTATTTCAGCAGAGCCATAGCCTTTCCCATCAAGGAGCTTCGCCACTCGGCTTCATTGTTGGCTGTTCCCTCCCTCCCCTCCCAGCTCTCTTCCAGGCTGAAGAGCGTGGGGTGCAGGAGCGTCCCCCCCCCCGCTTTCGACCCCTTTGTCACCCTCCTTTCCCAGTCCCCGAGCCCCTCCTGCGGCCGAGGCAAGGGTGCGCTGGGCTTGGACACCGTGTCCCGTGTCCCCACGGCCGAGCTGGCTGCACCCTCTAGCGGCAGTCCTGAGTCCAGGCCCTGCTTTTCCAAGAAAATTCCTTCGTCGTCTCCCACCCACAAGGCTGGAGGGAGTTTTGCTGGGAGGGGGTTTTGGCACCGGGCTGTGTTTCGCTGAGGGAGGGATGAGGAGCAGGGGGGGAGCAGGGGAGTGTGGGGGCAGCTCTGCCAGCTCACAGCACCGCAGTGTGTGCAGCAGCTATTTTTATCCACAGGGCCAGCAGCTATATTTATCCAGAATGCCACAGGAGCCGAAAGTCTTCGGGGAAACTTCCGTGCTGCAGAAGAACACGAACTGGATGTCCTTTATAGTGTCAACCTTCTCCACTCCCTACTCCCCTTCTCCAGGGGCCTTTGCTACCTCCTCAGCCCTTCCCTGCTCCTCTTTATGTCACACTATCTCCACCGTGGTGATGCTGAGCTTGTGTCCCATCGCAGGGAGGTTGGAACGAGATGGTCTTTAAGGTCCCTTCCTACCCAAACCATTCAGAGATTCTGTGATCTTTCCTCTGTCCCTCTTGCACAGCTATCTCTGTGCTCCCTTTCCTGCTCCACTCAGATCAAATACATGTTTTCTGTGTTTAGTTGGACATCAGAAGGAATTTCCTTACAGAAAGGGTAATTAGACATTGGAATGGACTGCTCAGAGAGGTGGTGGGTTCACTGTTCCTGGAGGTGTTTAAGGAGAGACTGGAAAGACTGAGTGCCATGGTCTGGTTGACATGGTGCTGTTTGGTCATAGGTTGGATTCGATGATCTCAGAGGTGTTTTCCTAATTGATTCTGTGATTCTGTAATCTTCATTTCCCTCTCCACAGGGTTGTTTCTTCGGGTGGAGTGGGCCATCCTCTGCGGCATCATTCACCCAGCCTGCAGACTTGTGAAGTTTAGAGCACAGCTCTTGGCTTGTAAAACCTTTGGTTCCCTTCTTGCAGGGGTATGTACATGGGAAGCTGTTACGATCTGGTTACTGAAGTTCTTAGAAATGCCTCTGCCCAAATTGAGGTGCAAATGAGACCATATGCCAGTGACAATATTATGGGTTTTATTTGATAATAAATATGAGAGAGAGAGAGAGAGAGAAAGAAAGAAAGAAGTAGAAAATAGGTGGAGGGGACAGAAAGAGAGTGACAGGGACAGAATAAGGAAAATATCACCATCTGTGGATCCCAACGATGTTCTGTTGATCCTCTTCAGCTGGTGTTCTTGGTGGTGAAGTCCCCCCCGAAAAGTATAGAATCCGATGGGTTAATAAATGCTCAGGCTAGGTAGGAAAACCCAGGCACCTCTCTGGGGGGCGGGCTTTGCCATNGTTTTCCTAATTGATTCTGTGATTCTGTAATCTTCATTTCCCTCTCCACAGGGTTGTTTCTTCGGGTGGAGTGGGCCATCCTCTGCGGCATCATTCACCCAGCCTGCAGACTTGTGAAGTTTAGAGCACAGCTCTTGGCTTGTAAAACCTTTGGTTCCCTTCTTGCAGGGGTATGTACATGGGAAGCTGTTACGATCTGGTTACTGAAGTTCTTAGAAATGCCTCTGCCCAAATTGAGGTGCAAATGAGACCATATGCCAGTGACAATATTATGGGTTTTATTTGATAATAAATATGAGAGAGAGAGAGAGAGAGAAAGAAAGAAAGAAGTAGAAAATAGGTGGAGGGGACAGAAAGAGAGTGACAGGGACAGAATAAGGAAAATATCACCATCTGTGGATCCCAACGATGTTCTGTTGATCCTCTTCAGCTGGTGTTCTTGGTGGTGAAGTCCCCCCCGAAAAGTATAGAATCCGATGGGTTAATAAATGCTCAGGCTAGGTAGGAAAACCCAGGCACCTCTCTGGGGGGCGGGCTTTGCCATTGTCTCTTATAACAGACGCCAGGTTTGTTGCATCACGTGCAGTCCTGTGGTGCAAGGCCTCAGGAATGACTCTGGGGGGCACTTCGGGGGGTCTTTGATGGATTGTGATACTGCCTCAGCTGCCTCTCACATGAACGTCCCATGGATGTGGCCTGTGGGGTCGGGGGTTCCACAGCTGGGCCAGTTTGTGTAAGGGAGGATGGGTGTTCACGGCCTCTAACCAGAGGTTACACCCAAAACCTCCTCCCGCTCCTCATTTTGGGGGGAGTAAACCTGGCTTCTGCGGGCTGTGGACTCCCCCACACCAAACTCAGCCAGGGAAGAATCTCTGCTGCAGTTGGCTTTCTTGTGGATGCATTCCTCTCCTTCAGCTTTGTTTTTTCCTAGGCCTGAGATGGTTAAAGAATGGGTTTTCCCTTTATCTAATCTTAGTGGTTTAATTTATAGTCCAAAGCCCCAGTCAGGTGTCTTCAGGGAGGCTTCTTTGGTTGTAGCTTTATACAGTTTTTGTTATAATGAGCAAAACTTTATATCAGTGTTTGAGGCACGAACTATTTCAGTCTCTGACAGGGGCCTAGGCCAGGTGGCAGGTGAAGTGCCCTGCGCTCGGGACACGGTGCTCGCCTGGCAGGAGCCACTCCCCGCCCGCGGCTCTCCCGCCCGGCAGCGCCGGCTCTGGAGGCCCTGGGAGCCGGCTCAGCGCCGAGGAGCCCAGCTCCGCCCGCAGCTCCGCCCGGTGAGGCCGTGCGCGCCCCGGGACAGCCCCTGCGGCGCCGCGCTCCGCCGGGAGTCCGCAGCTGCCCCGCTCGCCATGGGCTCCCGCTTGTCCCTGGACGACTCCGTGCGGGTCGTGGTGGTCGGGGGCGGCTTCGGAGGGACTGCGGCCGCCAGCCTGCTCAAGTCCTGGGCCGTCCCCTTCGTCCTGGTGGACGTGAGAGATGCTTTCCATCACAACGTAGCCGCCCTCCGGGCCGCCGTGGAGAGCGGTAAGGGCTCGGGCAGCTCCCCTGTCCCACCGGGATCGGCGGAGGGACGCGGGGAGTGGCAGGGAACGGAATGCTCGCACTGCCTCCTCTGTCCTGCGATGGTGAAAGACTTGATGTTTTCCATCTGGAATACAAATACTTGGCTCCGGGAGGACCCACAGCCCGTCTGTGGTTAAGCTAATTGCGCATCTGCTAGGAAAACTGAGCAAAAACTGCTCAGACCATATCCTTCCTTCTCCCCTCCCATCCCCCTCCCCCCCCTTTTTTTTTTAATTTCAAGAGTTTAGAAGGCGACTAAGATAAAAGCAACAGCAGCTGGAGGGGGTGAGTCAATCGCTTTTCTGTATCTGGCCCTTGAAATGTGGAGCAGCTCAGCAGTGAGGCCCTGGATGATAAAACTCTGTCAGAAAGCTGCTCAGGGCTGTCTGGACCCTCAGTTGGAGGCTGGGCCAATCCCATTACTCCAGTCACTGGGGAATTTAGGGGTAAAATATCACATTCAAGGCTGGAAACAAGCATCAAAAGGATAGCAAAAGTTTGGTCTGAGAGGCAGATTCCATGAAAAAAGCCTCTGACACCCAGCCTGAAATTGCCAGGACTACAGAAACAGTTACGGGCAAACCAGTACAGGAGACATGAGAAGCAGAGATGAAGCCACCTAGCCCAGGGTGTCACCTGATGTGAGGTCCTGAAACTCCTTGCTGGGCAGAGATAACACAGCAAAGGCCCAGCCCACCGTCCCAGATGCATGCCATGCTTTTGTCTGAGCAAGGACAGCATGTCTTAGAGAATAAGGGGTTGTTAGCCTCCACAGAAGGAATGTCTCATCTTCCCACAGGATTTGCCAAGAAGACTTTCATCTCCTACTCGGTCACCTTTGGGGACAGCTTCCGACAAGGCAAGGTCGTGGGCATAGACCCTGGGAGGCAACAAGTCTTGTTCAGTGATGGCGAGGTGGGTGTTGCAATGACCTGGCAGCCTTATGGGATCACCTGCTAGTGCAGGGAGTCAGCCTTCAGCAAGGTGTGTTCCATCCTCCTGAAGAACTTGGCATCTTTCCCTGCACAGCACCATCCCTTCCAGCCAAGCTAAGTGGCCTAGAGCTGTGCTGGGATATGGCTGTGCAGTAAATACCCAACCCCATCTCCTGCTCAGCTGAGCTTTTATTCTCAGACCTGGATTTAGAGCTCAACTATTAACCCTGGAGCTCAGATCCTTATTTAACTGCAGGAAGAAACAAGAGGAGCAGCATCAATCACTCTTTCCAGCCAGAGCATCTCATCTCTTTTCAGGAGAGGGTAAAGGAGAGAAGTTGGTCTCTGGAATCAGCTGTGCATGTCCAGCATTAATATCAGGTTATTCCCTGTAAATTTAGGGTAATTTCTTTAAAGGTCTCAGCTCACCTGAATGGTGCTTCTCTCAGACCTTGAGGAACAATTACTTGGTGTCACCTGCAGCAGGTCTCTTCCTAAAGTCACTTCCTGACAGTGACAAGTACTTTCCTGGTTACCAGCAAGGGATGGAGATGGGGAAATGAGTGACCAATACCTAGGAGGCAACCACTGTGTTCTAGGCTCCGTTTTTAAGTGTCTAATACCCCATTCTACTTTCCGCCCTCCCAGGAGCTTCACTACTCCCATCTCATTCTTGCAACAGGCAGTGATGGGCCATTCCCTGGGAAGTTCAACCAAGTCATTGACATGGAAAGTGCCATCCAGACCTACGAAGATATGGTTAAAGAGGTGAGGAATCAACTCCTACGAGGTGCTGCCTGCCTTTGTTCAGCCTCCCTGTCCCAGATACCACTGTGGCTATCTGGAGCCAGCTGTGTCTAAGAGAAAGGGACCATGAGAGACCATGGTGTCCACAGGGAGCAGCCAGGACAAGGAGTTCATCATGGCTTCTCTAGCATAAGAGGGAAACCTGAAATACTCAACAGTGTTACAGCGTAGGCAGGAAGAGTGCAAAGGGCACTCCTTTCTTGTTTCCTCTTAATGAACTAAGAGGATTATTGCTGTTGGGCCTGTGCTGTGTGTCAGAACAGTCTATGGTGTGACTGAAGATATTCTGGCTTCCTGCAATTTGCAGTTCCCTGTAACACAAATTTTCTCTTGAAGATTGAGAAATCTCAGCGCATTCTGGTAGTGGGAGGTGGTGCTGCTGGAGTGGAGATGGCTGCGGAGATCAAAACGGAGTACCCAGACAAAGAGGTAGGAGCATCTTCATCGCAATTAACTTCATCCTGGTTTCTGAGACTGTTCTGTGATGGTGCTGCTGGAGGTACCTGAGATGACTGCACATCCAGTTACTGAGCCTGTAGCCAGCCACAGCAAGGACTGTGGCACTAGGTGCCCCTTCCTGGCTTGTTCTTGCAGGCATCCCTCAGGGTGGAGAGAGGCCAGCTATAGCTGTTCCCACCTTGCATGCAGTGTGTCCTGTTCTGTTCCTGTATCCCCATTTGCTGTTTTGTCCTCAACAGGTCATCCTCATTCACTCAAAAACTGCACTGGCTGATGTGGAGCTGCTAGCCAGTGTCCGTCAGGAGGTGAAAGAGATTCTCCTCAGTAAAGGAGTCCGGCTCCTGTTAAGTATGTCCTTAACAATGCCTCTGAAGACCTACAAGCTGCTCTTCCTTTAGCCAAAGGATCTCCTAATGTCCTCTCTCTGACTTTTGGTTACACATGGCTCCCTTGAATTCCTGTTTCTCTGGGTTAGCTGGAAACCACGGTCTAGCAAAGGTTTGTGACTCAGGGCTCTCTGTTGCAACAGGTGAAAAGGTCAGTGACATGGAGAACCTTAGGCCAAACCAGTTCCAGAAAGATATGGTAGTAAGGACAGAGAAGGGCACCGAGGTGGTTGTTGACATGGTGGTGCTGTGCACGGGGATAAAGATTAACTCTTCTGCATATGCTGCTGCATTTGGTAAGTGAAAAAAACCAATCCACTGGGTGGGGAGAAGCAACAGCGTTCTTCAGTGTCTGGTGCTTGAGGGGTGTGAGGTAGGGAATGAACCGTGTACAGCCTGCGGGGGTGATTCTACTGAAATATCAAAGGATGATGCATTGCACGAGGCTGCAGTGATTAACTACAGCAAGGCAAAAAGCATCTCTTCCCTGACACATAGAAAAGAGGGTGAAAAACAACCCCTCACTTTGTGTCAATTACATCAGCAGCATTTTGGGGTCTCAGGCCACACCAAGCAACACAAAGCTGCTTCTAAAAACCTGCTGTTTGGCAAAACAGGTGACAAAATGGCGAGTAACGGTGCTTTGAAAGTTAACAAGCACCTCCAGCTGGAAGGCTACGAGAACATCTATGTCATTGGGGACTGTGCAGATCTCAAAGAGCCCAAGATGGCCTACCACGCTGGGCTCCACGCCAACATCGTGGTGACAAATATCATCAACAGCCTGACACAGAAGCCTCTCAAAACCTACAAGCCAGGTAAGGTCAGCTCCTAGCACCTGGCCTTAGGTGTTGTGCTGCTTTTCTGCAAGGAACAGCTGTCTAATGTGCATGGGACTCTGAACTCCCTGAATTCACTGTGAAGGAACTCACAATTGGGGTTGATTATGTCAGCGTATAGCTCAGGCCTCATCTTAATCCTTGACAAAGACACAGTGTAGATACTAATTACCTGTGTCAGTCTACCACACAATGTGGTATTCTTCACTAATGTCTTGATAAATCTACTGGTGGGAGTCTGCTATTCATCAAACTTATTTTCTTTTCTTAAAATTGCTCACTGTCCAATTAAATCCCAGGAATAAGACGACTTCCCTTTTCCTTCTTTCTCCCCTTAAACTAAAACAAACACAAACTGAACAATCTGGTCTCAAAAATCTAGCTGGGTAATGAGTCTTCTTGTTCATGAACACTGATGTAAACACTTACCAGAACTCTGCTGAAAGTTGTTCCACATGGATGCAGGGGAGCTGGACAACAGTTGCTTGACTTACACCTCTACATCTTCTTTGCAGGGTCACTAACCTTCCTGCTTTCCATGGGCAGGAATGATGGTGTAGGCCAGGTGAATGGTTGCTATGTGGGACATCTCCTGGTGACCATTGCCAAGAGCCGGGATCTGTTCGTCTCCAAGAGCTGGAAGACGATGGGACAGACAATGCCCTCTTAAGAGGGCACCAGTAACTATCCAGCAAGGAGCACAGCAACTGGAAGAGGGTGAGGGTGCACTTCTATTGCTTTTACTGACTGATACTGTCCTCTGCAGCACCTCCTCAAGCCACCCGTCACCATGCCACAGGAAAGGGGTGCCTGCCTTGCTGTAAAGGGGAAGGAGGCACTTCCTAAATGAACTGAACAGAAGTTCCCATGATAAAAACCAGGGAAGAAATGTTTCTTTTGCTCCCCCTGCTGAGAGAGCTCTCAGCAAAAAGCTTGGCTTACCTTGCTTTGTAACAATAAACACTGTGGTTTTCAGAATCTCTGTGGTTTGTTTGTTAACGTGTTGCTGTTTTGGTTTTTTTCCCTGGCTTTCTCTATTCTTGCTCTTCTAAGAAGGACCTGCTTCTTACAGATCTGGCATCTGCTCTGCAGCTTGCAGGGAGAATGGCTCACAGTGCTGCCAAGGTAATGCCTGTCTAAAACCTGGAAGGGGATATGGTAAGCCTGGAATTCAACAGAATATAATGCAGCTTTGTGTCAAAATCTCCTCAGTAGCTTTAATTGTGTCACTTATAGCACTAAACTTCAGTCAGAAAAGCTGTTGGTTGTGATAGAGCAAGCACTTAATTACAGATGCTGCTGCTTTTTCTTTTCTTTTCCTTTCCTTTTTTTTCTTTTTAGGGTGAGAAATTCCCAGAGCAAAATTAGGTTTTATAATAATAACCACACTTGACACATCTTTTTCTTTTTTTCTTATAAAACAAACAAAATCACCATGAAATATTCTCAGTAATTACAGAGGTTATTGTGAATTAAAAGCAAAGCAGAAGCTCCTCATGCATCACTCCTAAAGCCCTTTTTTTCCCTCTCTGTGGGCTGAAGGCAGAAGTTTACCATCTACCCTCAAGGGAGGGGAAAAGGGAGCAGAACATTTTTAAGAGCTTTCTTTAAAGTGGTGTGTGTGTGTGTGTGTGTGTGTGTGAAGAAATCAGCACTACAAATCTAAAATGAGGTTACTCTTTAAAAACTTCTAAACTAAAGTAACAAGGGACACTAAACTCCTGAAGACAGATGGTAACTCAATTGCTTAAGGTGATAAAAATGGCATGAAGAAATCAGACTAAACTCCTCTCATCTCTAATCACAGCTCTCCATCAAGTCACAACACATCACACTACTACCACACCCCCTCCTCATCACATTGAAAAAATAAAACCCACCTCTAATGCTTTTAATGCTACTCAAGTTTGTTGAAAAATAAAGTTTCATTTGGCTGCCGTTGCTACTTAGTGTCTAGCTTGGCCATTTCTTGCACGTAGATACCAATGCTTTCACTGTCGAAGAGCAGAAAGTAAATGTTCTTCAAGGAGGAAGAGCTGGAACCGTCGAAATGGGTGGAAATAGCTCTGAGGGTCACCTGGGCTGCCGTCTGTTTTGGGAAGCAGTTTCTGTGTGGTCGGGGAAGAAAAGAGAGCAGGTGAGTGTTGAGCAGTGATGCTGAGAGGAACCAGCCAGAGCTGGTCCAGCCACAGGCTGCTAAGATAGTGCCAGTTGCAGTTTGGCAACCCCCAAGGTTTTGATAGCAATATTCACCTGCTGCTGAATTAAGATTCCTTGCTTGCTGTTTTCATCTGCTTCTACTTCTTATGACCACACAACATTTTTTTAATGCTTTCCCTTAGAATTAAACTTTTCCATGCCGTCTTCGGCAGGCTAAAAATTTCAAAGGATTATTATTTTTTTAGCTGAAAATTGGAAAAAAACCCAAACCCAAAACATCACCTACTTAGCTGACTTCCTCACTTTGTCATTAAAATACTTTGCTTGGGATTCCTGTGAAAATAATTGAAATTACAACTCCAAGCCAAATTAAGGTCAAGATGCATTCATTCACTCCTCTTGACGGTAATATTCTCTAACCTACAATCATATTTATACTGTAAACCATCAAAAAGATCTGGCACAACTGAGGTATCCCATCTATTGCAATGTTACATTAGTTACATAGTTCCTAAGATGGGACAGAGGAAAATGAAAGTTCACAGAACTGATACAGAATACTTCTTTACTCAGAAACCCAGCATTTCCTGTGCAGACATGTAGGTAGCATAAAATGAGAGCAAAACCAGGAAGTCCTATTTTAAAAACTGCATGTTTTCAGAAAACTTTGAGGTCCTATGATAAATGAAGTATAAACCAGCAGCACCTGGTAAGACTTACTCTCTTTTTCCATTAGGAGGAGTAATTGTAAGAGCAACAGAGAGTGAAATGGAACAACGCAGCAGAAGAATCTGCACTAAGACTAATGGTCCAAGAATGGATTAGTCTAGTTCTATGCTCTTAGAAGACATGAAGTCTAGAAACTTTTTCTATTGGCATTAAAAGCTACAGTTCATTTTTGAAAGTTGCACTTTATATCAAAGACTGTTAATACAATTTATCACGTTTTGCTTAGAATGAAAACCATAAACAAAAACATCTGTATATCAAAAATTGACTAAAAATTGCACTGTCCTCTATTTATTCTTTTGTCCTGACCCATAAAAATATTATTTTGCTTTGCAGAGTGGGTAAAAATGGCACTTTCACGTCCCGTGTATTCAGTGATATGTGGTGATTTCACTGATCAAATGCAGTTTTACTTTCATTTTATTCACTATCAGGCCAACACAACTGGACTGTACTCTGTACTCTACTCTTTGGGCACTACTACCAAAATCAGTATATACATTTCAAATTAAATATAAGCATGTGAACTTTAACACAAAATAATAACTTCTGCAGTTAGCAGGGCTTGTGTAAGATTTCTTGTCATCAGAGACCAACAAACTGTTTATTTAAAAAGAAATCTAAAAGAAAAGGAAAAAGAAAAATATTTCAGATTTCTTAGTCAAGCACATTCTGCTTGCTAGTTATGGAGAAAGAAATGTGTAGCTTCACACTTGGTTTAATAGTTTTCCCTTTTGAAAGCAGAACTACATTTGTGAAACTGATTTTCTTCTGAAAGAAAAGTTTTGTGGGACAAGTCTTTTAAATATCTATTCTCATCTATTGAACACCCCACATTCACATAGCTCAGGTGGCATCGCTGTTACCTGCCTTCAGTATTATGCTGGTATAATCTTATTAGTACAAATGCGGGTTTAATAAGACTCCCCACAGCAAAATGAAGGGACACAAAACCCGAGGTGGTGCAGAGGAATGAAAATGACTGCCTAGCAATAGAAAACACAGCAAGCCCACTCAGCTCTCCTGTGGGTTAGCTAATTTCTCTTTATAAAGGCTCTCTGGCAGTTTCATGCAAACACTGCACTTCAGGCTGGATTCCTCTGGAGCAGCGCGGTGTCAGATGGCAGCAGCAGAGGCAGGGTCACAGAGCACAGGGCACCTCTCTGTCACAGCAGCAGCTCTGACAGCCAATTCCACCTCTGCTACCCAACACAGGGAGTCCTACCTGCCACTGGGAAACGGGGGAAAAGCCACAGACTTCAACTTCTTGTCTTCTGCAGCTGTTAAGCAGTTCTTGACAGTCTCCTCGAGCTGCTCTTCACACTTGTCTGATCCCCACTGTGGGATGTGACAGTGGATGACAAACTTTGCTGCTAGGCCGCTAGACTGAGTGAGTGCAGCTAACACAAATGAAAATATAACATTTAGTTTGGAACAGAAACCACCCTGCAATGACCTCTCAACCCAACGTACCTTGTTAATCACATTACCTCTCCAAAGGAATACATTTGGAATTAAAATGCACCACAATGCCTCACTTGCAATCATAACCTGTCTCATCATTCCTTTTGTGATCAATCATTATTTCTTTGGAGACCAAAGAACCCAGGGCTCATTTGGTTAGCACGCAGCTACTCAATAATGGTTTTTAGCTCTCTCATTCAGCATAGCCTCTGGGTTTGTTTTATGCAAAGTACAAAAACCTCACCCTGAACACAGTATCAGTAATCCCACAGACATTTCTGCAGTGCTGTCACAGAGTGCTTTTCACAAATATCCTGCATCATCATCATTACAGCTCCAGAGTGCTGGGGAGTAATATTTAGACTCATTCCCAGCCAGGTAATTTCAGACAAGGACATGAAAGTCAAATGTGTCCCCACCAGTTATGCCCAATCAGGAATTTCAGATTAATTTTTCAGAAAGCCTAATATTTCTCCAGGACCTGCAGAGTCCACAGCATGGCATCAGTTTGCTTTTGTTGCAATTGTCGCCATCAGCACTAGTGGAAGTCTAGGTCTTGACAATCTCAGGTTAAACACTCTGAAATTAGCTGTGCAAGAAGGAATTAGCCCATGGATGAAAAACCCAGATGTAGTCACTTGTTCACCATCACAGAGGAATTCTGTTACAGGCACAGAGGAATTCTGTGCTACTTAAATTTTAACCAGTTGTCTTAATAGCATAAAAGGAGTCTATCTTCTGCTTTGGGTCGATTTCTAGTTGGGTAGCGATGTTGACAGAGAAAAGTAGTTTACTTTCATTTTACGGCGTATAAATTTGATTTGATACGAAAGTGAAGCAAATTATCTCGTAAAAAATTTCCCTATTATTTCGGACTATAAAACCATAAAACTCAATTAGGAAATTTCCCAAACTAGACTATTTAAAGCATTTATTTTCTTGGGTATAGAGATACTAAGCCAAATAAGGCATATTGTAACTATTCTCCATCTGTTTTCTAGACACCTTCAATTGGTTTAATCTGTCCACAAAGGAAAGCACAATCTCAGGTCTCAAGATATTCCCTGCTACAAATGTGTTAACCCTTGAAGGGAGCTCTTCTAATAAAGCAGCTGTAGTGCCTGAGCAATTGCTCTTCAGAAAGCGTGCCAGTCCTGCAGATCATATGACACCTTCATTTGTGTTCAAAGTAAGGTAATTATTTGCGTTATATACTGTTAATCAAATAGGCATAAAAAGGAATAAAGTATCACTAATTTTTCTTATGCCTCATATGTTAGGCTGAGAACTGTTTCTGATTCTCACTAAGGCTGCAGTACAATCAGGGCAGGAAAGATGGCACAAGATTTCCTTAATTTTTGGACTCCCATGGACAGAAATTGCCAAATTGATCAGTCTAAATACAGAATGTGCACAGCACACAGGCATCCTATTCTTCCTTTTTTTCCCTCTCAGCAGGCTGCCCATATCAGCAACAACTTTGAAGAAACATTTACATCACATAAACAATGACACATAATATCAGGAACAGATCAGAATGACCAGAGAAAAGAACATATAAGATGAGCCATGTCCAAAAGACAGCAGAGTATCCTTTTTACCTTCAGCAACTTCTAAAGGTCCTTGAGATTTGCGAAGCTCTTTCACTGTTTCCAAGAAGTCTTTCCCTCCAGCCTTTTCCAGTGCCTTGCCTGCAAGGACAGAGCAAAAGGCCTTGGCTTCAGAGTATCAGTGTGGATAAACAAGTCCACATTATTTAAAAGAACACTGTACACACACTATCCCGTCTCCCTCTATCAGCAGCAGCTGATGTTTATGTTCACCACTCTGCCTAGACACAGATAAAGTTTACTTTTGATGATTTTGAAGAGCCCTGTATGCTGTTACTGGAAATTGCTTTAATATAAACATCTGTAAGAATGCTGTTTACTCTGACTTATGGCTAAAATAGCGTGGAGTGAGATTTTCAGGACTCAGATTTTCAGCCTCCAAAATGGACTCAACATACAAAGCCTACTGCTTGCTGAAACAAACACAGCTGGGATGCCAGTGAAGGTCTTGATGACTGAAAAATAATGATCCAACAGCCTGCTACTAGATTCTGTGCTCCCTATGCAACTGACTAAATAGCTTTTGACCTCCCTCCTGCTTAAATTTCCATATTTGTAATAATAGTATTTCCTTAATTCACATGAGCAGTATAAGGCTTGTGAGTATTTCTAAATTATGTAATATCCTACAATGTAAGTCATAGTTAGAAGTGTGATTAATATATAATTTTGCAATGTAATTTTCAGATGCAAATGTAAAAATAAGCAAATAAACACCTCAATAATAATAATTTACACCTTTGCTGCTCATGTGCTTCAACAAATTATCTGTGTTTTGCTTGTCATTAAAAAAAAGATAAATTAGTGATTAGCCTGTTATAGCTAGTCAGATCCAGCCAGATTTTCAGAAGCTGTAACTGATATTTTATGGCCTGGGGTAGATTCAGATGAAACAGGATGGGATCTCAGCAGGCAGCCAGTAGACCAGCTACTGTTCCAGCTCTAGATGTGTTTTTTCTGCATGAACAGAGCCTCACCTATTTCCTCCTTGAGGTCTATTTCAGCAGTTGTAGGGTGAACGATGCCTTCTACTTTCATGGACCCAATATGGCTGATGTCACTCTGTGTCAGAGAAAGCTGAAAAATAATAATGAGGGGGAAGCGAACAATAAATAGTAATCTGGGTGCAAAATCATTTTCATACCAAAAAGCTGAAGTGAAAGAAGGCTGGATTCAGTCTTTCAGAGATCAGTTATTTTATTCTGTTCAGTATATGTGATTCTGACATTTAGCTTTTAATTAATTAATGTGCACACCACTCAGATTATTTGGTAATATGCCCACAACTCGGGACCTTGCTCCAGAGGAAGTTATTGCTAGAAAACTAATGTTCTAATGTCACGATTTGAAGAAAAAAAGGCTAATTTTGGAAATGCTTTGGTTTAAGAGAAAAGCATCCTTCCCTTCATGCTAAGCCTCAATCTGTTATTGCTCTCTATTACCTTTTGTCCTGGCACAAGGCTCTTGGAGGACAAGATAGTGAAACCATCCCCAGGTCCATCTTCAGTTGTTGAATTTGAAGCTCCTTCTTTTTCGTTGTCCTTTTGTTTGTTCTATTTGATGGGAGAAAAAAAAGCAAGAGTTCTCAAAGGAAACAAAGTAATCAACATCTAGCATTATTCGATAATGGAGAGATATAATAACTTACTACAAATCTTATCTTCTCAGATCAATGTATTACTCACACCCTTGTAATCCCCTAAGATTATGTAACAACAGAGGTCTGCACTGTTTATATAATGCTATATCAGTGGTTCATCTGAGGCCTTACATACATTCGTAGTCACATTCAGAGGCAGGGCACCCACACCCATCTGTAGATTTATTGGCAATTGAGGTTGTATTTATATGGGTGGGCATGTGTTAGTTTATTTTTGTTGCTAACAGAGCAGAACCTCGTATTAAATCAAACTTAGTCACTTAGTAACCCAGTCAAATGTTCCAATTTGAAGAAAAAACAACTTTGTGATCTGAAAAACAAATGTTTAAGTCTCAGTTATTAAATGTGAAAGCCTTCTTATGGCTTACCTCCAGGAGCAGCAAACCCACCAGTCCCAGAGGGCTGCAGGAGCATCTCCTCACATCTCTCAATATTTGCTTTAACGTATGTCAAGAAGCTACCACCTCCTAACGAGTCCAGGCTCTGCACACGCACAATTCAAAGTGAGGTGGTAGCTCAGTACACAGAGACATTCCATTAAGCAACTCTGTTTTCTTTTTAAAGGCTGTTTCTGCATATTCTCAGCTATGGAACTGTATCAAAACTTCGAGGCCTCCAGAAAAATGTGCTTAATCTAAGTTTAAAAAGTTTAAGTCAAAGCTTAATACCACTTAACCCTACCCAATCAAAAACTCAGCAGTGTTTCAAGGTGCATGCTCTGGAATGACAAACCAAGAGCACTGATCTGGGTTACTGCTTTACCAAAGTAAACAATTTTTGGATAGTGATAGAGGATGGGCAACCCTAAGGGAAAGTGCAGTGGTCAAGTTCTGATTGATTTATTCTTCTTTTAAAAATCACTAACAACAGCACAGCTAAGAACACATGAAACAAAGAGCTTGTCACAATGACATTGATGTTACATGTCAAGACAAGTTCTCTGGACAGTGAAAAATCTTTAACAGCAACCCAGTAACTGTACAAGGCTGAAGGCAATGACATCTCTCTAGTAGAAAATGTTTTAGAACACAGCTTCCTTTATTTTAAAAGCAAGTGTTCACTGCCACAGAGTTAGTGTGGAGGTAAGAGATTCTACACAATTATCAAGAAAATATTGCAGAGGGTGACACGGAATCTTACCTTGCCCCACGCTTACCTTTTTGGACGTCCGGGCCTTGGTAGACTTTGCTTTCTTCCCACTCTTTTTGTTCACCATGGATTTCCTCCCCTTCTTCTCAGGAGCAGGGGAAAGGATGGTCTCAGATTTGCCTTTGGCACCCCGCTTCTTGGCTAGAAGCTCAGGCTGAATCCTGGGCAGGACACCTCCGCTTGCAATAGTCACACCTTTGAGCAACTGCGAGGAAAAGCAGCGTATGGAAGCATATTACAGATCCTCTTAGTCTGCACCACCAAAAAAACTATGAGGGAAGCAATCCACAGTAACAAGGAACTTGACAGGTGACAGCAAAGTCAGCCAGCACATCCTGCAGAATTCTGTTGCTGTACAATCATTCCTCCCTCTTCCAGTGCTGATCTTAGTGCAAACCTGTCCTTGGTGACTCACAAGCAGTGAATAAAAGAAGAAGACTGTCTGTGGGCTACTTAAAAAAAGGACTGCACCACAGCCCTGCTCAAAGCAGGACTGGATGCAGATCCCTTTGGCAGGGAAACAGATGCAATGAAAGCAAGGAAAAGCTCCAAGGACTTGCTTTGCAGAGGCAAACAACAGGAACGGGCTGTGATACCATGTAGAGGACAAAGTCTGGCTAATTCCTAAGAGACAACACTGGATCTAGATCCCATTTCACAGGTCACTGACCAGAACCACAGAGCTGGGAAAAGGCTAGTAGTGTTAGCATACTTTTCCTTCTCTTCTGGCCTATTTTGAATTTTTACTCCACTTGACTGAAAACAGAGCCACATGACTTCATGGGCACCACATTTTCATTATTTAAAGCAGTCATATTAAGTGCAGGAGTATTCAAAGTGTGAATGACATCATCCATCTTCATACAGAGGAGACTCTGATGCTGACTGAACCTTTTCAGCACCCCTGAGTAGTACAATCTGCAGCCCATGCTGTGATCTCTGTCCTCACTCAACAAGTCTAGCAGAAGTGATCCCACAAGTGATCCCGAGAGTCAGAGCACTGAAAACCACAGTTTGGGCAAACAGACAGGGAGACAGCAATAGCAGAGAGTGAGCCAGATCCCTACGCAACACGGGCCTCACAGCCAGTATAATAGAAAACACACATTTCTGCAGCTTTTGGGAAAAGGTCTTGCACATTTTTTTTAAGTATTGAATGTCCCTGAGGAAAAAGTGAAGCATCAAGCCTACTTGCTTCAACAGGACTCATAGGCTAAGAAGAACCAAAATTCATGTCCATAAGATTTAAGATGAGGTATCTCAGAATCTTTCTTTTTGCTTGTTTTTATTTAAGCGAGCACAATCTTCTGGTCCAATAACTGCCATCTCATTCGTGTCTCAGACTAAGCTGTTTCGAACCTTCCCCGGTAGCAGCTTCACTCAAGCCACAGCACATAACTCCTGCACAAAAACATAAATAGGCACCTGATTCAGTTCCTCATCATTTGCAACTGCCAGGAGGATGTGTCTGGGGGCAATCCTTCCTTTCTTGTTGTCCCGCGCCGCGTTTCCTGCCAACTCCAGGATTTCAGCTGTAACACATGAAGATAAAAATCAGTAACAAAAATGCAGCTTAGGTACATGCTGCATACACATTTTTACACTGCTTCTTAATATCCATTTACCTTTTCAGGGACATTTCCAGATTTAAAGGTTTCTTGCTACAGAAAGGCAGAAACCAAACCCCACTCAATGTATCTGTAAATTTAGATAAATTAATTTGTCCTTTCTAATCCCATAAAGGATATCTAGGAGAAAATATGCTAAGCTTGGTTCACATAACTTCTTTTAAGAGCCCCAAGTCAGAAATCTCTTTCAAAAAGGCAAATAAAACACCTAAAAAAAGGTACATCAGCAATCCAAAATTTATCAGCAGCCCTGTGACAACAGTCAAGCATGCAGTGAAACACCCAACCTGAAACAGACAGCTCTGACAAACAGCAAGGATTCTCAGGACCAGGGAAGATGAAGACTGAGGTGCATTTGAAGAAATACTTGGAAAGCCAACACACCTGCCAGGCACTGCTGGAATTCTGCATTAAAGGGCACTGAAAATCTGTGAGAAGCTTCATTTCAGAACAAGATATGAAAGGTTTGACTCAGATGCAAGCAGAGACAACGCGAGAACTTCAATGCATGAAATATTGATAGAAGGGTCCTTCTACATCTCTGGGAACTGGAGGTCACTTCAAAGGTAGTTTCTCTAAATTAGCAGTAACATTTATACTGTAACCAAAGTCATTGAGGTTTTCCTAATAATTACAGATATACAGACACATCTTCCTAAGTTTATTTGGACTGTAGCAATCAGTATAATTCATTAGCTTACATAGTTTGGCCTCTCCTAAGAAGTTATTTCTCATATAAGAACTCTACTGAAACACTGAGAAGGAAGGAGAAAGGATTTTTTTTTTCTCCAAATAATCATAAAAATCATATTCACACTTTGTTTCAGTATACAGTGTCCCTGTCATCTGGTTTTTGGGTTTGTGTTTGCATTTGTCAGTAACAGGAATATGAAAATTACAGCCAATCAGTATTATCCTATTGATAACTTATTGATGTCTTAATGACATCCTAGTCCTTTTTATCAACTACACAAAGAACTATAACTACTATCAAAAGAAGAACTTTCATGAAAAATCTAGTGGAAACGTACATAATGTTTGGCTAAAATCCAAATGATTTCAACATGAGGCTTAGCTCTGGCTCATGGGAAAAATACAAGCTTTCAATCCCACTCAGAACAACAAAATTACAAACTTGTCTTCCAGTTTTCACTACTACACAGCATACATATTTAACCAAATATTGGAAATACAAAAGCCTTTTTTTTTAATTTACATGCATGTTCACAGCGAATTGTAAAAGTTAGGGCAGGAACCTGTCAGCTCTAGCATTTCCTAGTCTGTCCTGGATTTTAAAGGAGGAAACTGAAAGGAGATCCCGCATAATGCAGCTATTTTCACCCCCATGGAGCTGGAAGTGTCAGACCCTCTCCCACACCTCTGCCAGTGGAGCTAACGCAGCAGCAGACAGAAGGAACTGATTCCATCCATTGTGCAGACCAGCAGAGAGCAAGAAAAGAGACCCAGGCTCCTCCAGTGGGTTTTGCAGATGTGTGCTGACAGCAGAGAAAAATTGCATCAGGGGAAAAAAAATCCAGAAAACAACACATACTTACCTGTGTGGGAACTGAAGTTCTTTCAGGTGTGCCAACAACAGGCACATCCTGCTACCTGTGTGCTCACCCCACTGCCCCAGGTTTGGGTCCTTTGGCCAGCAGCATCCTGATGGTGCACTCTTAGTCCTCTGCCTAATGTTAAGAGCAAAAAAGGCAGAACACTCAAATGCCAGCCATCCATCACAGGACACCGGGAAGAAGGGAATCCAAGGCAGAGGTGACGTATGGCAGACTGTGGAATATGTATATAACTTACCAAAGGATGCCAAACATTTGCATAGCTAAAAAATTGCCTTGCCTCCTTTTAATGAAGGTTTCTATGCATATTTTTTCTAATGGTGGAGGCAGGGACTCATAATATTAAGAATATAAAATGGCATTTACAAAATACAATATCAAAACCGGAAGCTTCAGTTATCACATCCTCTGCTACAGTAACAGATTCCTAAAGAAACTGCCTTACATTTCATGTAGAAACATCTTAACATCTGAGGTTACCTAAATTCTAAGAAGACTAGTCTGAGTATATAGGTCCTATAATAAAGTCCTATACCATAACAAGCTCCCTTGGAATTGGGCATCTTGATATTCTCAGCCATAAGTTGAGTTCACTTTCCATGCTCTCAGCACCGGGCATTAAGGATCACATTGAAATCTCAAATAATATTGCTTCCTGTAAAAGTCAAAATCCACAAAGATGCCTCCACATCAGAAGTTTAAATTCAGACATCTTCAGAAAAACGTAACTCTCTTCCAGCAGACACAAGCAGCAGCCACGCTATGACCTGAATGGGATTACATCTTGTCATCTTGTGACGTACAGGGAAAAAGAGATTTCTTTAGCTGATGGGTCAGCAGATTTGAAATGTCTGGGAACTGAAGCATCCTAGCCAAGCCAAAGGTATTTGTTTAGCTGAGCTTTTGTGAAGCTGGACTGCTAGGAAAGGTCTATGAGAATTACTGATAGCAAATAGGAAAGATTTCGTACAGGTTATCTTGTTTTCCACCTCCCCTTCAGGATAAGTTGTGTCAGCTCCTGTTACACTACCACATAGAAATCTAACAGTAATACCTTTACTCTGCAAAAATGTATTGGATGATGGAGTCCTCGGTCCTCCATTTGCAGGTGGAAAACTATCTGCTGGATTTGTCTCTGCATGGCAGATGAGCACAACAGGCAGAAGAGTATTCTAGGTAATTCCTGTGAAGGAGGAAGCCTTTGCTGGTGTCGTGTTCTGCCCTAATTTAGAGAGGATGGCTTTCCATTGAGACCTTCCATGAGCTCCTCTGACCAGCACACCACTCACATGACTTGTGTTGATGACTTCCTCATCGACAGACACCTGTATTCTCTGCCTACTTTTTGGGAAAATGCCCTGTGGGACATATGCAGTTGATGTCTGATTTAGGTAGTTGTGACTGCAGTCAGCCCTGTGCACACTCAGAGCATGAGTCTGCTGCAAAATCCATCAATCCCATGGGACTCAGGCCAATTTTTCACAGAATTTTAACTCTGAAGCTAGTGGAACTCAACCTTGTTTCAGCAAACACAACCTTCTGGATAGGAATTAAACTGCAGTTTTACAATATGATTTTCAAGCCTAAAATGTAAAACGGCATAGAGAGATTAAAAAGAAAGGTTTAGAACAGTGATGAGATCTTCACATTAGTTGATCAGTTGAGGTAAAAGTACCTCTTCCTGAGATACACGGCGGTGATTGCTGGCATTTTAATGATGGGGTTGATAAGGCAAAGTGCACATTTGGGGTTGATAATGGCTGTGAGGTGCTGCCACAATCGATCTTGCTTACAAAGGAAAAAGCCAGAGATCTAGTGTCTTGTGACACAGAACACATACCAAAGCCAAACAGCAGTCTGAACTACATAAACTGGGAGTAAGGATGCTCCAGATGTATAGGCACCAGCTGGATGATGCCAGTCAAGAGGCTCAGTGCTCTGGGGCAACACAAATATAGGCCAACAACAGACCACTCTGGCTGGTCACTCACAGAGATCTGCTGGTCCATGCCAGGCCCTGGAGAAATGGAGGCAGTCAGGTGGTTCTGGTCCTGTTTGACCCTTCCAGCCTCATCCACCTTGCCCCGATCCCAGCCATGACTTGCTTTCCCAGCTCCACAGCTCAGTCTCCTTTCCCTGGCAATCCACACCAATACTACTGCCTCAGCTGCCTTTCCTGGACAGTCACCATTTCTCCTGTCTACTCAGGCCAAATATTCCTTCCCAGGTCCTTCATTACCAGCACCCCCTCCATCCAATCCTTGGCCTATTTCCTATTTTTTCAACTTACTCTCCAGCTTCCTGGCAGGATATTTGGACACTCCTTGCCATTTATTTGCCTACTGGCCATCAGTCCAGCTCTCCCCACTAGTCAGATCTATCCCTGGCTCTGTCTCTAACATCAATATGCTTCTCCCACAACCACTGTCTCCCCACAATGTTATGATCTGGGAGCTGAGAGAGGCTGGAACATATTCAAAGAGGACCAAGTCTTCAGATATTTTAGCTGTTAAAATCAAAGAAGTCTCTGCTAAGCATGAGCAACCTGTGTTTTATCAAAGTTAGGGCCTGGCCAAAGAGAGCAACTTTCCCTGAGGTGGCAGAGACCACCTTTCCCCTTTCGTGAAGCATCAAATCTCTGCTAAAACACAGAGGAGCACCCAGGGGTTTAGAGAAGTTCTCATGAATGTTTTCACATAACACAAAAAATACATTTGACCTGCTTCTGTGAAACAGCTAAAAAGTCATAGTCTCTTACTGCCACCCTCCCAGATTTAGCCTGAAGCAGTTCCCCTGCATGCAGCCTTTCATCCCGAGGAACCACCACTTCACAGCTGCAAGTCCAGGAGAAAAAAATGGAATTTATAACACAAAGATCAGATAATGTTAAGAAAATTTACCAGTTTGACATATAATACCCCCTTTGACAACATCCTTGGAAAAACCTACTTGGTTTCTACAGGCTTCCCAAAACAATTTATTCACACGTAATATTAGCAATACCTAGATCAGCAGGGTTAGATGTTGCAACACTGTTTTTTTAACTGAACTCTGCACCTTTGTAATATTTCCAAACAAAACCCTGGACAGAGCACAGGAACTTTGGTTTGGAAAGAACACAATCCACCAGTAATAGATGTTTGCTCAGGAACATTGCTCCATTCTATCACAATACATACAGGAGTTCTCTGCTGAACCAAGCAGCCGAAAATAGCATTCCCTTACAATTTATGTGGGCTCCCAGCCTACACCTCTAGCAATCTTCTTGCCTGGTTGACTACACATTGGTTTTTTTTCTAAAGCAAAGTGTAGGCCCACACATAATCTGCTCATTTCAGATTAATGATTTAAATTAAACCGCACTTACTACCCAGGAGCAGAGCCAAGACATACATTGTTCTAGTTCAGGTAATAGGCAAACAGTGCTGACCACAACTCAGTCTGAACCACTGAAATGTTGCGCATACCAGATGTGTTGCTGACAATTTATTACTGCACCTTGTAATAATTGCCACAGCTCAGAACAAGCATCTCCAAATGTTTATCCTAGAAATATCTCCCTGTGGAGTAGGAAAAGTAAAAAAGTATTTCTCTCCAGACAGAAGGTCAGCAGAGTCACAATGCAGCACGTTATGTTATAAAAGTTACTGTGATTTCTTCAACACAAGCAATAATTTGTCGCTCCAGCTCCAGAAGTAGCCTCAGGGAAAAAAAAACCAATTGATTCTCATCCTGGAATGTACCGCCACAAACATGGAAATTTCTGCAATGTGCTATTGGGCTTCATCATAAATTTAATTTTAGTAGTGAATTGTGAAATTAGTGAAATTTAGTAGTGAGATTTGAGATTTTCTCCACACCTTTGAAAGAAAATAATGCTTTTTTTGTCTGGTAGTGAGAACAAGCTTCACGTGTGAAAAAAACAGTGGTGTTTACACAAAACCTGTTGCATGGACAACCAGGCTCCATGCAAGCTTCTCCATGCCACTTTGGCAATAAACTGCACTCCTGAAACACAGCTCACTCAACTAATTCCATCCAGGCTGTGACTCCTCACAGATTCTCTAATGCACCTCAGTCTTGATCCGTAACCCCTGAGTAACCTGAACCAGAATCCTGTCTGCACCGTGAGTTCTAAGAAGTTGCTAAAGTGTTGTTTTCCATGATTAAACAAGAAACTTAGCAGATATGATCATAGAACACCCTGAAATATTTCTATACAGAACCACAGTATATTGTATCACCACAGGACACCTGCCCCTTCCTCAAACTTCAGTTCCAGAAAGGCAGGAAAAAGAAAACTCGGGGCATGCGGGAAGATTTAAACCCTGGAACACCTTCTTTATACAATTAAGCAAAGCAAAAGGGTTTTTAAAATACAAAAAAACCCACCTTTACATTTCATAATGACACTTTGACACTGTCCTGCAAGGAGAAATGCAGCCAGCAAGACAGTTTGCTCACTTAAAAAGTGAGCAAATAGATGTACAAGGTGGGTTTGCTTTTTTCCTCCTATTATTCACATTTAGGTGTATCAAAAAGCCTAATTAATACCAGTTTTCTCTGGGACAGAAACTACTCAGATGTGACTCCTCTCTCTGCAAAGCAATAAAAAATAACCCTTCCAGCTAGTGACCAAGCATGGTGCCTCTAAAGGAGAGAATTTCTGTCCTCAGCCTCTCCAGGAAACAAATAAACCTCCTTAGCCTTTTCAGCAAGCTTCAACAAATCCTGCACTTGCATAGCCTGATTTTCAGAAGTGCTCCACACATTCGTATCCCATCCCATGGCTAACCCTGGCTTCTGTGTGTGATGAGCACTTCCAGGAGCAGGTTCTAGGTTTACCTGAGAGGTACTCTATGACAGCTGCCATGTACACTGGTGCTCCAACCCCGATCCGGTACTTGTAAGTCCCTTTCTTCAGGTAGCGCATCATCCTCCCCACAGGGAAAATCACCCCAGCCCTGCTCGAGCGGGACAGTTTGGACATTTTCTTCTTCCCGCTCCGCCCCGACATCTTGCAGCCTTGTGCTTCTCAATTTGCTGGTGGTTCTCAATGCCTTGCTCCAAATCCAAGGGCTGTAAGAGAAAGCCAACAGGATTTATGAGAAACATCTTCATGCATTGCTGTTGTTCCAGAAACAAAAATTCAAACCCACCCTCAATGCCTGTTAAAGTGCAGACATTACTCATTAAAGTTGGATAATTGGAATATTTGCCATAACTTTGCTTTTGAACTGCATTGTCAGTGTAGCAATATCAGGAGCGAAGAAAACAAACCTTGTCTTCTCCTTATTTTTCTGGCAACAACAAGATTATGGATAAACAGACAACAAACCCTGGAATCTGCCACTCCACTCCAAAGCTGGCATGTGGTCACAGTTACACCCCTAGTTCTCACTCTCAGTCAAATAATGTTTGGGAAAGTTTTAACTCTGTTTACAAAAATTGGTTTTAACTTTATTTTGATAGCTGCCCTGGAGGCCTGGTTACTCCTCTGAAGCAAACAAAGGGCAGGTCTGCCACAGATGGTATTTCTGTCAAGGAAGGCACAGCTACTTCCCTCCCAGCATTCACTCACCTCAGTGAAACAAGAAAACACATGGAGGGAGACACTTTGAAAAACATTACAATGACTTTAGGTGATACTGCTAAATTTTATCATAATCTTTTCATTTATGATATCAAGGATATAAAATCAGCAGGGATCTATAAAACCTTGGCATGCCCTCATGTATCAGCCAGACAATTTTTTCTTTCTGTATGCAATGTATTATGGGGGCATGATAAGAAAAGTTGGGAAAGATTAAACCAGTAAACCTATCAGACACACACACTTCAAAATTGGTGTTGCTCATCATCCCACTCCGGGTTCCCTGCCAACCGCCAGCCTGGAATCACGAGTGGTGGTAACAGAGCTCAAAGGGAAGGTGAAAAGAAGTGGGGAGGCATGATACTGGTCTTCAGAGATGCAAGAGGATACTGTGAAGGTGGAGAGAGCAAGTGTTCCCTATAGCAGTGACTCTTACAGAAGCTGTATGGCAGAGGAGAGAGTGGAGCATCGGACTCGGTCAGACAGGGAGGCAGCAGAATCTTCCCACGAGGACAACTTTAGAACAATTTGAGAACGTATGTCAGAAATCACTTGAGCAGCACTGCATCTGCCTTGGGACTGAAGGATGGACAAAGTGATCTTCCAAGGTGCCTTCCTCAATGAAACTTGCAATTTGAGACAAACCCTTTATAAACTTTCAATTACATAGTAATAACCACCCTTAAAACATGTCCTTTTCAGTTTGTGATAACTGACATCCAGATAATAAACCTAGGCTGGGAATTAGGTTTCTAGCCATCAGAGGAGCCAATTTCTGGAACAGCCTTCTCTTTAGAGCAACAATAACTCATTTTAAAGTGGAAGTTAACAAATGTATGCAGTAGGGTACAAACAGGTTCCTGCAATGCTGGCAGGACAGTTCCATCACCCAAGAGTTCAGTGCAGCACTGAAATCCCTCCAGAGAGCCATGCTGAAAGAGTACACTGCATGTATCAAAATCATATTAAGTTAACTTCTCGTATATTTGTTCCTATAGCATCAAATCCCAATTGAGTGAAAATCAGTGGGAAAAGGCAAATGTCAAGGGATTACATCCACAGAAAATACCATTGTTGCACTTGATCTCCATGACAGAAAATCAAAACATGTTTGTATACAACTAACCACACTGCTCTGGGCCATGCTGTTGCATTATATAAATTTATGTTTAATTACTCACTTCTGGCTCATCCTTCTGCTGCATCACTGAACTTTCCACCCCTGCCTACTCCTTTATTTTTCCCTTCTCTCTCACAGAAAACCTCTGCCATTATTTATTCCCCTGCTGCCAAACCAACTTTTGGGATCCCAAAATATTTTCCAAATGCACTGCAGGTTATGTTTGCAGAATTCTGTGAGACCCTAAATACAAGATGTTTCAAAACTCTGCTAACATTGTCTCTGCTTTGCAACTTACATGGACCAGGGTGTACTGAGGAGCAACAAATACGACAGCATGCTCTTGTCTTGTTTTGACTCCTATAGGAGGCAATTTTCGGTATGGCATAGCCACATCAGGACCTGGACAAAGAAACATGCTGAGAAAACTCCTGTGGACCTGGACAAAGAAATCCCACAGACAGGGATCTGGTTCCCTTGCAGGAAGAGGCACATGAGCTCAGCCCTGCCACACTCACCTGAACTGCAACCAACAGGTAAAGAACTACACATTGAGCACTGCTGTCCTAATTGTTCTCTTTTGACGACAAGCCTCCAGGGCTTATCAGTTGAAAAGTCTACCCACACTCGTTCCCTCCCTGCCAGCTGATTCATTATCTCTATGTTTCTCCTCATGAAGTGCAGCCTCCATTTAAAAATAAACCTGTGCTCTTTGTGCAAAGTCCGTCCTCGCTGAGCTACAAGGGCTGTGTCTATATCAGGCTGCCATGACATCAAGCTTGGGCAATTTAAAGCAATTATTTTCCCTATCCCTTAATTGGTCACAGCACACTCCCACTCTGCCATGACTCCAACATCCCTGTGTTGCTATGGGGGATTGAGTAGCTACCACATTTCATGGAGCTCTCTACAATATGACTGCAAGCAGAGCTTTCCTCTGTTGAGTTTTGCCTTCTTCAGAGCCCAAGACAACCAGTGACATTTTCCTTCTGCCTCCTGGAAAGATACTTAAGAGTCCACCTTCCACTGGACCAGGTTACTCCAAACCTCATCCAACCTGGCCTTGAACAGTTCCAGGGATGGGGCAGCCATAGCTTCTCTGGGCAACCTGTGCCAGGACCTCACCACCTTCACAGGGAAGAATTTAGGCAAGAGTTCCTTCATGACATCTGATATAAACCTCTCCTTTTTTAGATTTAAACCATTGTCCCTCATCCTGTCACTGTCTGCCCGTGTAAAAAGCCCCTCTCCTTCTTTTTCACACACCGCATTCAAGTACTGAAAGGCTGCAATAAGGTCTCCCCAGAGCCTTTTCATGCCCAGGCTGAACATCTCCAGCTCTCCCATCCTGTCTCCTGAGCAGAAGGGCTCCAGCCCTCAGAGCATCTTCACTTCCAAACATTGAGAGAACTCGAACTCATCAACACACCTGCACTTCCCTCATCTCCAGCTGAAGATCTGTTAGAACAGTTAGGAGTTGACAAGGAACCCACAGACATTATACCTTGGAGCAGCTTAGGCTGCACATTCATTTACAAACGAAATATTTGTGAAAAATTGCGCGGAAGACCTAAAGCAAGTGCTCGTTACCTGAACGAATTGCCGAGGCACCAAAGCACAAACATAGTGCTATTCAGGGGGCAGGCAGGGTGTCTCCCGGACTCCAGAACCACATACACACAGAGCGCATTCCCAGGGAAAGAAGCTTCCCGAGCACCCCTAAGCCCCGGGGGTCCCTGCAGAGGCAGCTCCCACTCACAAACAACAGCGGGCGACCCCCTCGGCGCAGCGCGGCTGCGAGGGCAGGCCTCGGTATGGACCCACACCGAACCTTTGGACCCCGCTAAGAGCTGCCGAGCTCGGGGGGACACGGCGGCCACCCCCGGAGCTCGCCCGGAGCCCCCTCAGGGCCCGCCCGCGGAGCGCCACTGCCCCGCCCCCCGCACGCCTCGCCGTTGCCCGGACACCGCCGCCCCGCCTGCCCCCGCTGATTGGCCGCTGTGGCAGCCGGGGCTGGGGAAGGAGCCCGGTGACTGGCTGCGAGCCGCTTGATCGACGGGGCGGGGGCGGGGGGAGCAGCCGGGCCGCGCAGGCGCCCCGGGGCGCAGCGGAGTGTGTGTGTGGGGGTGTGGCCGCCGGCTTTCCCGCGCAAACGCTCCCCCCTCACACACCCTCCCCCCGCCTTCAGCGGAGGCTTCGCCCGCTGCCCGCCAAGGGGCGGCTGTGGCGGCGGCCGCACGGCCCCGGAACGGGAAGCGCTGCGGGGGCCGAGCGGAGGCAGCAAGCGA
>VXAD01000128.1:856330-939290 GCA_013399195.1 Dicrurus megarhynchus | reverse complement strand
AGGAGGAGGTGGGTCATGCGGCCGAGGAGAGAGGGAAGGAGAGGAGCATGGCCTCGTCGCGGCCCCCGGAGCCCCCGCGCCGCGCTTCCCCTCACCTGCCGGCGCCCGCCGCCGCTGCCGCCGCCTCCTCCTCCTTCTTGTCTTCCCTTCCTCTTTTTCCTCCCCCTCTTTTCCTCCTCTCTTTGCCTCCCTTCCCCTTTCCTCCCCACTTTCCCTTTTCGGCTCCCCCCGCCCTCGCTCCGCCTCAACCGCTCTCCCCGTATTGTATGTTTCAATGGCGATGGCGGCTGCTGGTGAGGGGGGCGGCAGGGGTTTCCTCCCGCTCGGCACATACCGCCTCTAGGAGGAGTCACTGCAGCCCGGACCCGCTACAACCCCCCTCTCTTGGCTGCCGCCCTCCTCGCCCGGGCCCCAGGGCTGCAGTGGGGGCAGGAACCCCCTCCCCGCCCAGCAGAGAAAGGGCCCCCCTGACCCTAGTCCCAGTGGGCTTGTGGTAGCCGGGAGCATAAAGGCAGAAAGCCTTCCCATCCTTTCCCAGGGTGGAGGAGTTCGGAGATGGAGAGGTTTCAAGGCAATCCTAGATTGGGCTAAAGCTCAAGGGGCGGCTGGTTTTTTGTTACAGAGAGCCACCCATCCGTCTATCCCTTTGACAGGGTGACCTGTGTGCCTCGCTATGGTGCCTCTAACCCAAATATTCCAGCATCCCCAAGCCCGCTTGGAACAGCTGGAACAAAGAGTGCCGGCAGCTCTTTGTGTTGTCTCGCGTTGGAGCGTTCTGGGCGCTCGCAGGCTTTCTAACTCATCCATGAGGGCTGCAAACTTCACTTCCCTTCTGAATGGAAGCTGAAGGTTTTTCTTTTCTTCCCTGCAGTCGCATGGATTCAAGAGCTGGAGCTCCAAGAGATGCAATAAGTGGTTGTGTTATGAGTCTTGGCAGCACCAAGTCCATGAGCAGAGGCTGGTGCAAACAGGAGAGTACAGGGCTACACCTCTAACTCATTTCAGGTATATTTTTATACGAGAGTGGGTTTATATCATCATTCCTATACAAATATTTTACATCGTTGCCCTGATTTAGCTGTAAAGACATTTGGGGGCTACTGTAATGCACTAGGAGATACATTATTAACACAGACCACTCCTCGCTTGTACTGTTACTTTAGGAGGGTGTCTGGGAACAACAGAGAGAAAGAACCATTCGTGCTTTCAGCATTCTCTTTGCCACTGTAAAAAACGATAAAAGATTCACTGGAGTTTGGTGTTTGGCTCTGCCAAAGTAAGCAATTTTGTGTCTGCATAGGACTGGATTTGGTGGGGAAAAAAAGCAATGGAATATTTCCCCAGGTTATGTTAATTGTAGATCACACCATCTCCTGAAGAAAGAGGGCATGAGTTCAGGACCTGCATTTTCCTGGACTGCAGTGTGACCTTGGGTAAAGCAGTTCACTTTACACAGCTGTATTTTGACTGTCGTTAAAATGGAAATAAAGATATTGTTTCTCTTTTCAAACACTGAGTAAGAGCCTCAATGTGTTTATGTGGATTAATTCTTTGGAGTCTGTTCTCTTCCCCACTTCTGTTTGAAAACGAGGTCAAGATGCTTTGAGACCGTAGGAGAAAAACTCGTGTGTATGAGTTTGACTTATTTTACATGTAAGAGGAATCCTTTCCTAGATCTTGCCCACTGAGAGTTGGAATTTAGCAAAGGAAGAAGATAGCTGTAGGCTTGTCAGTGTATTGAACCATATTAGGAGGGTAGGAGGAAGCTCAAGATTTTCAAGCACTGAGCATAAAAATGAATGACAACGTAAAACCCATGTGAAAAAGGAAGAAAAGCATTTACATTTTTCTATTTCCAGATACAAACAACTGCATCCAATAACCCTTACAATCATGCATGTGGTACATGGTTTTGTAATTAAAATTAATTTGAGATGAGGCAAAATAAGCATCCCAAGTTTTTGAAAACGTTCCCAGTTTGTTAGAGTTTAACATCAAATAGTTGCTGTGTGATAAGAACACAAGCATGTGGGAGGTCTTTCAAGGAAAAAAAGAGTCTTTATGTGAGGCAAACTTTCCACATTAGGAGAACTCACTCTGTTTATAACAACATTTTTCTGTTTATAAACAACATTCTCCTGAAGGAAACAGGAGTGCTGGAGAAGTGTGAGAGAGGACATCGAAGATTTTCACAGTGTAACACTTTCAGAGTCAGTCATAGATGTCTGAATTTTAATGCCAATTTTCCTGCTGTTGTGATTTTTAATATTATCACCATAAACTCAATTTCCCCTCTTTATTCCTCCAGTGGATACAGCCTATTCTTAACCTAAATATTAACAGCATTACATGGATATTTTATGTTGTTTCAAATATTTCTGGAAGATTCTGAGTCACTTTGTGACACAATAAAGTATTTTTGAGTAGAGCAGATCAGAGCAAGGCAACATTGGAACAGTTACAAGGTGTGAATTGTTCTGCAGTAATGGCACCCTTGGAACCAGCTGCTTTTTAGATCAGGTAAGAGACTTTTGGTCACAGTACCTGTATGTTCTGGCCATTTAGATGGAGCTGTTCAGGGAAGAACTGTTACTATCATTTGTGCCGTGCAGGAGTCAAGGAGAGCTTTCCCCACTCAGCAGGAGCGGGGCCTGCCCTCTCTAGGTTGTGCAAAGACCATCTGCCTGTTGCCTTCGGAGCGCAAATACAATCTGTTACTTTGTCAAAATAAGCAACACATCTATCGGATCATTTATAGCCTGCTGCCTGCCTGCCTCCCCAGCTACAGGGGAAACAGCCTGTTCATGGCACTCTCACTTTGGGGCAGAAGCTGTTATATCTCAAACATTGTAATGAATATTTCATAGCTCCAGAACCCAGAGACAGGGCTTTGCTCTTACTTGGGCTGGCAGGCATTCAGGGTCATCCTGGCAGGACAGGAATGCCAAGTACTCCAAAAGCTCTGTTTTATGGATGTATATAATCCAGGAACTTGATCAAATCAGTGTAAGCATTGCCCTGCCATTAGGAAAACCAAATACAATCAGAGTTGATGTGTGTCTATACTGTGGTTATAGAGAACAGCTGTAACAACCAAGTTCTGCAACTAATCTGTATTTCTGTAAGGAATGATTTTTCCCATTTTTTGAGCCATTTTTTAACCCTTCCTCCACCTTTCATATTGCTTATGTGCTTGTTATGCCAGTAGATTGGGTACAATGGGCTAAAGAAGCCAGAAAAGCTACATCCTAACTTGGTGGAGAACTCTCTTTTAGTAGTACTTTCTTAAATTAGACCATCCCACATACTTCAGAATTTAAAGTCTTCGTGTGTCAGATTCTGACATGTTGTTTAACGTAGGCTGATTAGCTGCAGTCACAGGTTAGCTATAGTGTGTAAGCAAGGGGAAAGGTCTTTCCTCCCCAAACACCTACTGATTCTAGAAGTTAAATGTAGCTTGTTAGCTTAACAAAATATCAAAATGTCTTTTCATCCTTTAAAGGAGGTTTTAATCCTTGTTACTTATCCTTAAATGCAGCTATGCAGACTGCAGAGATCATTGTCTTAATTATTCCTTAGTCATATAAGTAAAAACACTAATTGAATGTTTAATCACAATCAACATGACCTGGTTTGTTTTTGTTTTTGGTTTTGTTTGTTGTTTTTTTTTTTCTCTAATGGAGATTTACAAATATATCTTTCAGAATGAAGAAAAAAAAGAATAAGGTAACAAACCCCAGAAAATAACATTGTTTTCAGCTGAGGAATACATTGTAGGATCCCTCTCCACAACTCAGAAACAGTAGCCAGAAAGGGATAGGGAAAATTGTGGGAAACACGACCAAAGAATGGCTTCTCCAAAGAATTAGAACAGGTCAGGACTTCTAGCTAAGGAAACTGAGTCATGACTTGAGAAAGGACTGATGCTTTTGGCTTGGTGCTCTGTGCCTCCCAAGGATTGCAATATTTACATTAACTACTAAAAAACCTGTTTCAGTTTCTGAGTTTGAGGAAAGCTGGATGGATAAAGTGATAAATTTGTGAGTTGTACTTTTGGCCACAGATCAATATGATAAACAGGCACTGCCAAGCTAAGAGGCAGAAAAGCCTGTATCCCTGTGAATTTCTTAAAGCAAACTACTTGCAACAGTGTTTGAGCATTTACTATAGCACAGCTTTTTAGTGCAGAAAGTGACCCATTCTTTGGGGACTCATGCAATGATTTGGGTTCGGCATTTGCAGAACTGTATTTGTCAGAGGAGCACAGACGCAGCAATGTGGCATTGCACCGTTTGATCACCGAGTCACTCAACTACAGATCCCTCCAGATCTGTACTGAATAGATCACACTTCCCACTTCTCACAGTGTTGCAAAGGGATCTTAGATCCAATTGATTATTCCTGTGCTAAAAAGGATGTCTGTCCCTTTGCTGTTACACCCTTTGGTGTAGTTTGGAGCGACACACATTTCCTTTCTCCTCTGGTGACACAGACAAGCACGTGGTCTCCCTTGATGGGACCATTAAGCTCCAAGTTCTTTTCAGAGCAGCCTCACAGGTCAGGACAGCACAGCACTGCGTGTTTGCCTGCTTTCATAACTGTTCCTGAGTTTGATTTAAAACAAGACAATTTACCTCATTAGCTATTTTTTCCTGCTAACTGCAGAGCCCTAAAGGAAAAAAAAAATCTCAGCTGTGTCCTATAAATAAATGAAAATACTTTGAAACAAGCCAACCTTTGGGTCTCACGTTTATCTGAGGCAGGACACAGCAAACCTTCAGAACATTTATTTATTGCACAAGTACAAGATTTCACTACTCTCCCAGGGTAGAACAATACATATCCAGGAGCCATCACTTTATAAAGCAAGAGTGACCTTGAAGCCTTAAGGAATGATAAAAGCCAAAGTTTCAAACACATTCTCCATTCCAAGCTGGATCATCAAAGCATGTTTGTTTTCCTATATGACTTTATGCATCAGTCACTGTTAAACATCCAGATTGTTGAGAATTTTGCCTCACATTCCAGACTCATTGTCTGTACCCAGAGGAGATCGGGAGTGAAGCACACTTTTGCTGTCTGGCCACTCAGACCTAACGATTTTTCGTCACATCACTTCCATTCCAAGGAACCACCACTGCATTGGCACTTGGGCTCACACAGAAACACACCCGGGCACACAGGAGAGGAGGAGGGGAGGGAAAGGGTTGTACCCCTAAGCTGAAGGAAGGGAGAGATGGATGGACACTTTGCCATTGCTTCTCTCAGTTTCAAGGAAAGACAACACACAAAGCTGATAACTACAATAATTTTAGCATGGGCATAACTAGAGAGAGTCTATGTCTCTCCCCTCTTTGTCCTTGCTCTCTCAGTTCCACAATTAGTGTGGGTTTGCAACTTATGGTTGATTAATTAATGTTGTAAGAGCAAGCTGCTGTTCATGCCATGGGAGGTTTCAGGCTGTCTTTCTCCCATGCAGATTCCGCAGTGTCCAGTGCTAGGGCCCAGCTGATATTGCTGCCTTTCCCTTAGCACAGGTGCTAGGTAGGATTCTGTTTTCTGTCCAGCTGTCTAATTTTACAGTGATAACAGTCTTTTTGAGGTTTTTGTCCTAAGTTCATTGATATTTCCCACCAAGTTCCACAGTTCCCGGGCCTGACTGGCAAACAGCAGATGGCGTGGTTGCCTCAGCACAGGAACCTAAAACCCACCCCCAAAGGGGAAGTGAATTCACCTGTAACTGAATTTATGGGCTATGATTTGCATGTGGTGTCATTTACAAAAGACACAAACTATGTGTAGGTAAACAGGCATTTTTATAAAAGGAGAAGAAAGTATGTACATCGTAGGGAACAAATGCAGACTATACTGGAATAGGTATCCATGTACGTATTTAATTTATAAATTAAAACAGAAACCTCACTAAAACATTGACACAAAGGAGTAAAGCTTCAACACAATGCATGGGGAATTCATCAGACTCCTCTTGGAAAACAAAGGGATGACACTAAATATGATGTCATGTTTACCATTACAACCACCCCCCAGCCAGAGATATTTTCATAGCATCCTGCCTGGTTTTTTAACCCACTTTTAGTCATCCAAAAACCCATACCCCAAACAAACTTCCTCCTAAAACCTCACATCTTTGTTCTCCTAATGTAGTGACTAAGCTAAGGTATTTAATATAGGAATATACAGCTCTGCATAGCATTTTTTATCACAATATAAACCAGAACCTCTGAGTAACATCAGCACTGGCTTCTTTATCTGATAAATGGGTACTTACATAAAATTCCCATCTTTTACAAGAAGACAGAAACGCTTTGAAGGTGCTATATCTAAGCAACACTTTACTTTTACAAAACTCAGCTTTATGTATCACTGAGGAGTGGATTCAGGGGGTTCCTTAAGTGTATCCCTGGTTTCCAGGACAGGGATGGTTTCATTGAAATCACTGGATTAATTAATTAACTCAGGAAATGTGTAACTGAAACTTAGTTTTTGTTCTGACATAAAAATTCCTAAGCTATTTTTCACTCATAGAGATGGAAATCATTTACCTAAATCCCTTTCCTTGTACATGTTGAGGGTTTAGTCCTTTAGTGTCTTTTTAATCTTATATCACACTGAGAAAAGATTTGCTTGAAAACTTAAAAGTGGAAAAAAATATTTATAAAGAAACACCAAATAATTACAATATTTCAATTCTGTTATGATCAGTATAACTCCTTATGGCACAGCTGTCTCTGCTCTTCTAAAATATTGCTAGGAATGGTCAACATGGAATTCAGAATTCCCAGGATTAAAAACCAAACAAATCAGCACTATCGTATTAAGAAGAAAAAAAGTGAAACAGAAAAGTCAAATGCTCATTTTGGCTGAAGAAGCTCCTGCTGAGGTTGAAAAGCTTGTGGGAAAGAACAGCCCTTTGTTCTCTTCATTCTAGCAATTATTTAGTGTGGAATTTCGTGGAAGTCCAAAAAATTCCAAATAGCTAAACTATGTCAAAAGGAGTTGAAATAATGTCTTAGAAACAGCACAATGACAGTAAAAATTACTGGTAACACAAAAATATACACAGCACATACATGAATCAATGCCAAATAACAGTGGATATTCAATATACAGGCTGAAAAGTTCAATGTGAAAAAAAAGTGTACAAAATGTATTCCAATTTAAACATCTCAATCAATCAGTGTCTATAAGAGAAACATAGAAACAATGCCCTGTCAAGGTCTACTCACAATTCATCACTTTACTACAGCTACAATAAATATTCTACATTCTATGCCATCAAAGAGGAAGAATCTCTCTTGTAAAATACAAGGAAACCAGATATGAAACGACACAGAGTTGCTTCAAAAATCATTCTCCTGCAGGGATTAGGTCATTGGTGTTTGTCTGGTGTTGGCTGAGGAGCAGATCTTGGACAGAAAGTGTCCCAATACCAAAGAATTTGGTGTCCAAGTGACACAAAGATGAGAAACAGGAGCAGTGCCAATGACACAAGCATTCCAGGTGTGGGAAAGGCCATCTGGGAGGTGTTTCCTGTTGTTCTGAGGACTCTGAATGCCAAGGGGGGATCAATGTGACTTCTTGGAGGAGCTAAGTCACCTGGATGGGGGAGAGCCCACCCACCTCCAAGCCAGAGCATCGAGAGAAACACCTCCCCGCAGCCACTCACTCTGCACCCACTGGTGATGGAAGCATGGAGAGCCCGTGACATCCGCAGGCTGTCCCCATAAATCAGGAACTCCCTCCCATTGTTGCAATGCTCAACATCTGGAGCTAATCCTGCATCACTAAAGCCACGAGAACGGTGTGGGGTCAGGCCGATCCTCCCTGTATCAGGGGGATAATCTCAGCCCATTTTGGGGTGGGGGTGAACACAACAATGAACGTTCTGCCTCAGTTTGCCCATCTTTAAGTGTAATGGGTGAGGGAGAAGAAGGAATAGCAGAGTGAAGGGAGTGGGAATGGGACAAGTCATGAATGAATGGTGAGGGGCCAGGCTTGGAGAAGGAGTCTGCTTATGGTGGCCTGCGCAGCCTTGCTGCCAAGTGTCACCCTCTCCTTTTCACTGACATCACCCAGAAAAGGCTGTGGAATTTAAGAAGCTAACATTCTTCCTCTGGAAGGCTCAGAAAAAGGGTGAAACTGCTTGGTCTGTGGCACTGCTGTAGGGTGCAACATCAGGGTAAAAGCAAATCTTTGCAGGAGAGCAAAAGGGACGATTTACTGAAGCAACATTTTGAAACATGACCGTGAAAAAACAATGGAATTATCACAAAATGGAATTTCACCCTCCCAGCAAACCCCCACCAGAGACAAGAGGCTGACAAACAGCATACCATGGAAAGCAATAGCGTAAGTTGCACTCCACAAGCTCCACAACCAGCCCTCTCATACCTGCCATTAGTATCTAGCTTAACTAAACTTTGAAACAGCAGTTCAACAAATTCATGTTTTGCAGGAAAAACAAAGTTTATCAGGTTTTCCTTGAAAAAAAATCTTCAGTATTCTAACTCTGTTTAAAAAAGAACAAACAAAATCATAAGAAAGCTACAAAACTACACTGCCCTTGCTGCCTTTAAACAGTAAAAGCTTTTACAGTCAACTCTAAAACAAATCTCAAACATCTACAGTCTTAATTCATGTTTTGTCATGATGTTCTCATCAGACCAAAATGTTTAACAAAGCAGGCCTACAAGGAGGGAGGAAGGATAGCAGAAAGGATGGATAATAGCAGTGAGTGGAAAATGATCAAAACGTGACCAACAGAGATTTTCTGAAAACGCAGAAAAGAAAGTAGCTATTTTGTCTGGATCAGAGACATCTGGAAGATATAGGGACAAAAAGAGGGGAAGGGAAAAAAAACCCCAAAGTGTAAAAGAAGGGGAGACCCTCATCCAGCAAAGCATTTGCACATAGGCTCAGGGTGAGCACAGCCTAAAGCTAAGCTTGAACCAGAGTGTGTTGCTGGATTCACAGGAGGGAAAACAATAGCAACAGACAGTAATACTTGAGCAGGTACCCTCCAAGAACTTGCCATCTTCAAATAAATGTCTTTTAAATTTAATTTTTCAGCTCTTTCTAGCCAAGCCCGTGATTTCAGGCTGTAGAACGTTGCTGAAGAGGACACAGCGGCTCTAACCAGACTTCACTGCTTTCAGACAGACCACCTAA
The DNA here is from genome assembly GCA_013399195.1 of Dicrurus megarhynchus. Taxonomy (NCBI): domain Eukaryota; kingdom Metazoa; phylum Chordata; class Aves; order Passeriformes; family Dicruridae; genus Dicrurus; species Dicrurus megarhynchus. The sequence goes on along the minus strand of VXAD01000128.1, from coordinate 930,101 downwards.
GGTGGGAAGAGACCATTTGCAATCATCTGGTCCCTAACATAGCCCTTTTGATCTTTGTAAATGTAAATGAAGAGTTGTGGAGAGAGCGTTTTGTCTGGGAGAGGTCAGTGGCACCTGGTCCCTAGGTATGGCCTTTGGGGACACGTTTATCCCCACTAAAAATGGGTTTGCCTATAGAAAGCACCTTTTCACCACTGAACTTGGGGAGAAAAAAAAACAACAGGAATGTCCTTAGGACATTTTGGGTGAGGAACTTTTACACACTTATTCCAAAAGCCCATTTAAAATATACCTAAAAGAAAACACAAGAAAACAGAATAGAGCAAACAAATTACCTCCAAAAATCATAACAAAAAGTAGAAGTAACATTATCAAACTATATATATAATGGTTTTCATTAAAAAAAGAAAGAAAAATGCACACCTACCGCCTGCAGTTCTGGTCAGGTTCTCCCTCCACCCCCCCACCCCCGCCAAAAAAAAAAGTATAAGTAAAAAAAAATTTAAATCAAATAAATTAATCTTTCCACCAGCCTGGTTCCCAACTGAAACAATTTATTCCCCCACTACTCTATTTCCTGAACACATCTGTTAGAAACCTTAAGAAAAAAATCTGCAATTCTTCAGATGAACCTGAAAGCAGGACTTTTCCCCCCAGTCTCTGCAAACCTGGAATTATTTTAATACTAGACTTTCTGTGCACTCGAGAGAGGAGATGGGCATCAGGTACAGGGGTCCTTATCAGAAGGTCAGAATGATTCCACTTGTGCTGACAAAGAGTGTTTGAATCTGGGATGGCTCTGGGTTAATGGCATCCCTTTGAGCTTGAAATCAGCACTTTCTCCCTAACTGTAATGTGAATTGCTTAGTGATTGGATCTGTCTAACGATTGAGAAAATATCACTCATTAGCTCTAGTAACAGTGGCCCTGGCTCACCAAAGTATTTCATTATGCAAATGGCATCATTGAGGCCAGCGGGGAATGACTCCCTCGAAGTTAAATATGCGGTTTAGTACTTGGGCCAACAGGATTCCCAATGCATTCAGGGAAGTAGAGATGTTTTGTCATGTTCAAAAGACAGGTACTTATTTTAGGTTTGGGGTTTTTTAAAATAAATTGCACGAGCTGTGGTGGAAAGACACTTGAGCCAACATGTTAACTTTCAGCAGTGGGGTAAAGGATGAGTAAAGCATGCCAGGTTTGCATGGCAGCTGGTAGGAAGTATCCAGGATTGTATATTCTGCCCTTCAGGCAGCTGGGAAACTTTTGTCAATCTTTATTTCCCTTTAGTGAACATATTAAAACATATAACAGTGGAATTGAACCTTTGTGATCCTTCTTTCCCCTCTGGAAGTACATCTGTGGAGATGTACCCACAAAATGGCCTTAATGGGCCAGCAGAAAACATTTCTGGAGGGCTCCAGACAAAGTACATCCAGTGGGTGCAGTGGAGACCAAAGCACAAGCACAGGAAGCAAAGGAATTAGTCAGTGGAACCAGACTTTTTCCACACTCCACATTTTCCTCTTCTGAGAGCATATTTCATGCCTTCAGAATCCAGTATGGTTTAAAAAAACCCAAACAAACCAATGTCATTTCCTTACAATTAAACAGGAGAAGGAAGTTTGTGATGAAGATAGTAAAGATGGAATCATCAATGATACAGGTGGAAGTTTGTCCTCTGGTAACCAGAAACGGTAGCAAAAAGTGTTATCACGTCCTCTCTGAGCAGCAGTCTGAACAGAACACGGGGGTTTCTCTGCTTTTCTAAAGAGAATTTTTCAAGAAGGGTTTCTTTCTTGGATCAAAGGATCCCCTCCCAGAAATATTGTCCATGTCTTGCACTCATTTATGCAGCTGCTGCTGGAAAATGAGCCTAATTCTTCATCTGAAGAGTCTGACCACAACAGTAGAATGAAGTGAAAAGGACCAAAGGAAAAGAATACAAATGGTGCCATTCTCAACCCCTGCCACTGGCCTCTGGGAGAAGACAGAAAGCAAAGCAGAAAGCGCTGGCATGCCAAGCTCCCGCAGCCCCAGTTGGCAGCATCTGGGCACACATGCCTGGTGCGCTGCTGAGGAACTCTTCCCAGGCTCCAGGGAGGGAACTTGCAAAACATCTCCAGCAAATCTTCAGGAAGGGCCTTCTTCTCCTTTCACTCTGCTGCCATTTCCCAAGCTTCTCCACTCTCAGACTCACTTTCTGGCTATCAACCAAGGAGTTTGACCCTTGAAGTGGCAGACAAAAGGTTTCACATGAAAACAGCCAGGCAGAATTGACAGGAACCAACAGCAACAGCACCCTGGTTACAGGGGTTAGTAGGGACAGAGCCTGAAATTAAACTGCCACACTCAGGGTGGAATAAACCCAGCTGCCTGCTTTGGGTTTCTTTGGACATGCAAGGAGCTTAGGTTTGGGAAGAGCAGCAGGTCAGTGTGGTGTCACTGATTTGAAACCTCTTGTCTGTCCCCAGCAGCTGATGAGATTGTATCAGTATTGGGGCTGTAGAACAGCAATCCAAAATGGTTATCTGGTACTTCAATGAAAATCCCAGGCAATAATCTGCAGCAGCCACAGGGAACACTTGTCACCATTTTCCAAACTTTGGGACAGATGAGAGGGTACCCTACACATTTTCCCAGTAGTAGCTAAGTCTCTGCTGACCCAAGTCAGGTACTTTCAAGAGTTCTGGCAATTTCACTTCAAGGACCCTCACACCTCAGGCAAGAGCTTTCTCACAAATACAGCAGTCAAAAATCAGGCTAAGAAATAAAACAGGTACAGCATCACCTTGAGAGTCCTGTAGTCAGGACAAGGTAAGAGATGTGCACTTGCTTTGCTCTTGGATCAGATAAAAACAACCAACAACAATCCCATGCACTGCAATCACAAATACCAGCTACACAAAAACCACGCTACACAGGCCAAAGGGAACAGGAAGCTTTGGCAGGTTCTCCTAGGGATGTCTATGTTTTTAAGGATTAAGAATAGCGAAGATTTTTAGAAGAGACTGAAGCATTCAAACATCCTTCCTTGCAGCTGAATGCTTCGAGACCAGATCAGGAACTCACTGCTGCTACTACAACCTTCCAAACCCAAAGCACAAGGAGTACACCTGGCTGGACCTTTAGTAACTGCTTTCTTTAACAGGTGTGCAATTAAAACACAATTGGAACATCAGCTGTTCCAATTAGCTCAGCTTCACAGCTACAAAGCCTTTTAACAGGGAGCTGGGGCTTATATTAACGACATCTATTACTGAGAAAACCAACAAGAATCCCTCAGTGCTCTGTGGTTCATTTTCTTTCCGTGCTGTTTCAGCTCCAGTGCGCCAAGCATCTCATGAAAACATCATGCATGGAAACATTTCATCCCAAGGACAATGTTGGCATGAGAACAAATGGTTATAAATACCATGAATTAGTTTAGGTTGAAAGTTGCAAGGAGCTTCCTAACTGTGAGAGCACTGGAGTCGGAACAGCCTGCAGGGCGGGGAGGGAAGGGACACAGGGCAGTGGAAACCTCACTGGTTTTTAGATGAAATTCAGTAAATTTCTCAAAGGGTGAGGTGACAGATGGATTGCAGCAGTCAGAGGCTGGGCCGGGTTCCTTGGGCAGTCCCCAGCAGTTCTTTCCCTGTGTACAAGGGAACTACGTCCCTTACTCTGTCACTTCATTATGGTGGTGCTAAAGGGCTGTATGGAATTGTCTAGAGAAACAACTGATTAATAGTTTGTGAACAGATGAATAATTGAGTATAGGGGGGATGGTGGTGGTGACCCCTCCCACTGGCACAGCTGTAGCCAGGAGAAGCCAAATTCCTGTTGCAGTGGCAGCATCATGCAAAGAGCAGGATTTCAGTGGATCGGTCTCACTAATGAATCACCACTCATGTTTCTCCTTTGGGATCACTAAATACTGGTAACTTCTCCCGAAACTCCTGGGTTGCCCACTGCCTTTGCCCCCTATGTGAAGGGCCAAGGCAAGCGGACATGCTTTAAGGAACAGATTTAGACTTCCTCTTTTCTCCTCATTTTCTAAGGAAAGCACACTTATGCTCACTTTAGTCTGGTAGTATTTTCCTCTCTGGGTAGTTTAGACTTGAGACATCAACAAAGGTAGGTCAGGAAGGATAATTAAGATGTGCATATGCAAATGATAATTACACACTCCGCAAATTTGCATGCGACCTTTGGTTAACATTTTAAAAGTCATATGGATTGATTTCACTAATACACATTTGTTAGGATATCGAGGTATATGCTGCGTTATGCTTAATTTTAAATAAGGCTTTAATTTAGCTGCTTCAAGGCCTACAATTTAGAAAGGGATTAGAATTTATTGCCAACCAGGGCTTGTTGTCAGGCGGGTTATTCTAGCTCATGGGAGGATAATTAAACTGGGAGTCTCTACGTTCCCAGTGCACAGGGACTACCATGAGGTTTTTCAGCAACACTTTAATTCATCACAACAGAAGTGGTAATATTTCACTTTAATAAAAAATACATAATATTTTGAAATATTCTTGAATGATCCAGCTTGAAAAATGAAAATTACCTTTAAAATCTATACAGGGCAGTTCCTTTGGGCACTTTTAATGCAATAATTTATTAAGTTCCTATCTATATTCATCATGTGTGCACAAATACCATGTAAATATTACAGCTGTACTCCATGACAAAACAAGCGTAATGCAGACATAGAATCATACAGAGAACTGACAAATGGGAAAAAAGGGAGATCTAGTATTTTCTGTACAAAAAAATATGCCACTTTCTGATAATTTGTAAAAATGCATAACTTCTGGCATTTCAGAGAAGAACACTGTATAAAAATAAATATTCTATGTACAGTAACACACACGGGCCAATCCAGGGTTAGAATCATCACTGCAAAAGAAAACATAAACAAGTGTTAATGACACCTCACTAACAAGTGTTAGTGACAGCTCACAGGGGGAAGGACCATGCCATGGGGGAAAGACACTGCTAGGGAAGCTGGCTCTGGGTTCTCCAGGAGGAAAAGCAATGGTGACAGATCTCAGCAGGGACCTTTTCCACTTCCCCACGTGCCAAAGCGAGGAAGGGAGATTCATCCCGGGCTGACTCTGCCTCCACCCTCTTCCTACCACTGTGGCTTGAACACTTGGCATTAACACCCACTGCGGGCACTGAAGGCAAGCCAGACCCTGGGGAGTGCAGGCAGGGTCCAAGGGAATCCAGGTGGAAATCTCATCTTTGTACAAGGATTAGAGCAGGGCCAGGCAGCTCAAAGGCCACAGATACAGTTCTCTCCTTTGTAGCCCATAGAGCTGAATTGTGATACACAAATAAGGAGAAGTTTTGGTTGCCACTTTTCAGGGATACAGTCCTGGAAATCCCATCCGTGCATCCACACCTCTTCTGCTCTTAGCCAGATTCATGGAAAAACATTAGCAGGACCCATGGCACTGCCAACTCAGCACAACAACATTTCCAAGATTACTTTACCTTATTCCAGCAGCCTTGAACTGGAAGGCCATCTTCCCCCTGCGAAAAAGATGGATGAAATAGCAGTTTAGGACACAGAAAGTAGTACAGGGATGGAGAAAGGAAGGCATGGGTTAACTATTACTGCAACAAACAGTTTGAACCAGGGCTGGAGGAATAGTCAGAGATATTCCTCATCCTTTGGATGACCCAGACTTCCAGCTGGCAGAACCAGTGCAGCCCGAAGCAGGGGCTGGGGAGAAGAGGGGAAATGCCTGCAGGCTGTGCAAGGGACTTATGTACCCGAGAACCACTCTCCCCTAAGAAAGGAGTCTATCCAGGCTTCCTTGAAGGAAGAAGAGAAGGAACACAGGAGGTCCAACTGAGCCAGAAAAACACTGCCAGGGGCTGGCAGTGGGAAGTGCGAGGTGGCTGCTCTGTGTCCTCAGGCTTGGCTCTGTAACATGGAGCTTAAAAGCAAACCCCAGAGTCAGCACTAACCTCAGACCCTGAGGAGGGTCTGGAAAAAACCTCCATTTCCTTACTGCCCTGTGTGTCAAAGGGTTTGCTTTGTCATGTGAGACACTGCCCCCTCTTGCCTCTGGGGAGATCCTGCTCCAGGGAAATTAGGAAGGCGAGCAGCTGGGCAGGTCCTCTGCTGGTTCAGTATGTCTCAGCTGACTCCCTGAAAAGGGGCTTTGGCTTCAAAAACACAGTGGGATTTCTGTGAAAACCCCCCAGCACTTCTGCAACTGTGATGTCTTGGGCTCCATGGTTGGGAAATGCTTTTGTAAATGACTGCCATTCATTTCAACCCTGTGCAGCGCTCTTTGATGGGCTGGATGTGACACCAGTGCTAAGGTGCTCTAGAGCAGGAGATAAAGTCAGATGTAAGGAGATAAATCTCTGACATGAGAAGTCAAATACCTGTGCTGTGTGCACGTGGCAGATTCGTGGTCTACCGCTATCCCCCAGGAAACCCCAAAAAAGTACAAACAGAAAAGCAAATGCACAGTAGTATATTGAGAAATTAACTATTTACTGGAGATGCACTTCCAGGGGGCTGATGAACGTTGCCATGATGCTACAACAATATTGCTTTTCAAATGCATTTTTTGACTTTGGTCTCCTTGTGCTGTTTCCTCCCCTTCCCCCAACTACGTGGAAACACGGGATTACAAGTTATTTACTGGATAAATCATGGCGTTCCCATTGGTACACTGGTGGTGATAGGAATGACTGGTGTAGTGCATGGCAGGAGGAGATGGGAAGTTAGGTGTATGAAGGAATGGGAGGCCAGGGAGTCACAGCTTAGGGATCAAAGGAAGACCAGGGTCACAAGGAAGTGTTTGTTGCAGGCGAATGTGCCGAGAACGGAAACATGACATGCTTATTAGTACCTCCTTCCACATATCTCAGATGTGCAAAGAGTTAGTTCATAGCCTCCATAAGCTACACGCATGGATGTGTCAGCTGGATGCTAAGCTTTTAACCTAGTTGGATCAAAAAACATGCTTATTCACGTTCCCAAGCTAGCTTACATGCCAGAACACTATGTGTAAAAAAATAACAGCATCCATATTTCATCAGATTTTCTGGCAAGTCTCCCTTAACGAAAATAGGTATGAAAAGAAGTGTGAGTTCTAATACAGCCATGTGGGGTGAATGCTCACTGGGAGCAGTGACAAAACCAGAAAGGTTGTCTACCAGGGCACTGGTAGAATCCTTACACCTGCAAAATTAGGGGCCTTACTCAGCCAGAAGTTACTCTATAGAAACCTGGCTATGAAAACTGGGAGACAAAACACATGGCTCTGTGGTCCTTCCTCCTTTGTAGACTGTTCTGGGCAGGTATGGCTTCACCCGTGGGACTGGAAGAACTTTCTGCTACCCAGAATTTACAGAGCAGCAACTGAGACTTTACCAGTGGTCACTGCCCCAAAGAGGCAACAGCTGCAGCTAAAGGAGGGAATACTGGAAGGAAAATTATGTTAGCCCTTCACAAAGCCCAGATAACAAAGGCTTTTAATGGCAATTTCATGGCTTTTTTTTTTCCTCAAGAAACTAGGAAAACCTTCCAAACTAAATGTGGCTTTTTGCTTTGGGATGCGTTTTTTTCCAGCTAGTGAACTAACAATATCCCATCCATTGTAGATGGCATCAAACATCCTTAAGTGAGCGTACAGCTTGGAAGGACCATCCTCAAGCAAACTTCGTCATGCCAAATGGGGCTGGAAGGGCAGGGGAGTACAAGTTTCTTTGTATTATGGCAATGTTGAGACTGTCCTAGAGAGCAGAAAACCTCACCTGAATGCTGCATCTCCAGAAATCTCAGAGAAAATTAATAAATTGGTGATCTTTACTGGGATACTTAGAAATCAGTTGGAGTTAGGTGTTTCTGAATACTTTTGCCCTACAACTGTTGGGCTAGATCAGGCACTAATATAATAGCCATTTTATCACTCAAATAAGGTGGATATTGGGAAACAGGCAAGCCCAAATGCAAGTTTTTTGGATACTATGGGTACAATTTGGACTTCCGGGGAGAGTCATAAATAGGAATTATCCAGCAGGTAGAGTGTCCCCATTAATATGTTTCACATGGGCTTACTGATGGGATAACTATTATTTTCAGTCATCTTAATGTATGGGGTGACTGAGGTCATATGGAACGGTGTCAGGCTGTGCTCAACACACACAAGCACTTAAAAATAGAGTTAATGAAGGACACAAGCATTGCAGCTCCTTGTGAGGAAGCCAAGCCAGCGCAGAGCTGGATCTGCATACATTGGTTTACTGGAAGCTGTCAAAGTGAAGGCAAATGAAGAACTGAAGCAATTGTAAATAAAACCACATTCCAACTCTATTTTTCCTCATGCCACGAAGTACTGCTGACAGCAGCTGGGAAGCAGAATGAAGGGAAGGGCCTGGTTCTGACAGCAGCTATGAGAGGAAGGGAGGATGGAGACAGGTAAGGAAGGAACTGCTGGGTGTCTCTAGGGCATGCAGCTCTTTGGGGGGATCAGAAAATAGCACCAAGAGCCAAAAAGCAAACGAGCATGCAGGAAAGGGAAGGTACACCATACCAATGGGCATGGGGCATCCAGGCCGTCCAGCCCAGGTAACCCCGGCTCACCCTTCTCGCCTTTAAAACCTCGGAGACCCTGTTTATGAAATCAACCACTATCGTTATTTCAGTCAGTGCCAGCCAGGTCTGTGACTCAGGAGGAGAGGCCGAGTCCCCACTGGGACTGGCACAGGGCACTCAGCTGCACACCCAGCACAGACCCCTGTCTGCACAGTGAGCTGTGTCTGCATCAGCATCAGTTTCCTTTCTGGTTTTGTCATCTATGAGCCAGGAGATGCTTCTCTGAGTTAAAGCTGAGAGGATGGGAATGGCGTTTCCTCCATTCCAAAACCATCCATTCCTCCAATCCTCACTAGGAAATGCAGCAGCTGGATTTCTAAAAGCACAACCCCAAGTACTCCTGGAATTTGTGGCACTGCTAGCAGATTTTTGTCAGCGTTTGCTGCAGTGTATGAATTTAGGTAAAAAATGTACACATATTTCTGTATTTATTCATTCGCCTAGACTCATAGCCAATCTGTTTTGACAGAAACACATCCCATTTAGGATAACTGAGACTTGTTTTCCCTCTGGGTAGTGCAGCTCAAGTGCCCTGTGTGCTCTCAGGCCACCACATCAGCTGGCTGTTATTCCAAGGCACGGAAACCAGCGTTCCAGTTTTGCTGTCACATAGATTTGATCCCATCGAGCATCTCCAGAGAAGAGCCGTAACCAGCAGCAAAGGAGACAGGGCTCTATCCGCAGAGGAGAAAGCCCTGGGCTCCCAGCACATGGGACACCCCACGTACCCCAAACCTTTGTGAGGTCTGGAAGAGGAAGGAACAGAACCATGGTCACTCAGCAGCCTGATCTCTCAGAGGATCAGTTGGTCCCACAGCTCTGCCACAGGCTGTGGTGGGAACCCAGCTGGACCTTATCCAAATGTTGTACTTTTGCAAGACTATTATTTAGGTTATGATTTCCTTCTGTCTTCCCCATCAACACATCTTAAAACAATACATTTGATGAAACAAGACATACCAACGGACAGGGTGCATCTAATCCAGGTGCTCCTTGGTCTCCCTTATCCCCTTTAGACCCTCTAGAGCCTTTCTTGCCCCTCTCCCCCTGTAAATAATAGTTTAGTCCAAGAAAAAAAAAATACACAAGAGCTTTAGGATCATCCATTTCAAACAAATGTCAGCGATAGTTTAAAAAAGGATAAACATTTAGGAAACATTTTAAAATAAATCTCCCTCTGAGATGTTAAGTGAAGATCAACATATGGAGCTGCTGAGCAGTAACTGAGCTGCATAAACACTGTGGCTGTGGCTGCAGTCCCACTCTGACAGACTGCGAGGGCTCGGCATCAAAGGGATCATCACACCACTTGTCGGGGCTTCCCATACACCAGAGAGAGGCACCTTGGAGAACTGGCTGACCCCAGACACACAGGATGGGAAACCACCCCTCTGGCCAGCAGTGTGCCACCTTATCTCAATCTCCAGCTGGCTGGGAAGGTTCCTCTACCACTGGAGCTCTGGGATAGCACTGAGATGCTTTTTTTACCCCTCTGAATTCCCATTCTTAAAGAAAGTCTCACTCAGGGAACTCTCAGCCAGGGAATGAAGGAAGTACTCAACCCCAGGAGTCTGCACAGTCTGGCTGTCCTTTGGGATGCTCTGAGTAGTGCTCTCCCAAAAAACTTGTTAGATCAGGGCAGTCCTAGGCAGCACAGCCACAGGGCAGCAACTGGTCCCTGATCCTTAACTAGCAGCACAAGGCAGGGCATAGTGTGGTATTTGTCAGTTACATCCACACCAAATCCTTCTGTGTAACAGAAAGTTCTCAAAGCTGCTGAGCATGAAACAGGGAAGGGGCTGCTGCACAGGGAACTGAACTTAGGGTCCTCATGGGGAGTGTTAAAGGAATTAAGGGATAAAATCAGACAGCACAGGCTGCTGCTTATTCTTTAAAAAAAATGTTAAACCCAAAGCTGGCAAGAGAAATGGATGGGAGAGGAAAGGCAATGAGAAGTCACCCAGAACCAAGCACTGGAATGGAGAGGATAATCCAGGAAAAATGCAGCATGGGTTGCTCTGGAGGAAGGAACCAGGAAGAAAGGTGGAAGAGGAGGAAGGGGACAAAGGTGGACCTGTAGGAGCGAGGAAGATGCACAAACACACACACAAAAAAAACCCCACAGGGATGAAAATAACAGCAGGACAGGTTCAGGGTTCACACTTTTTCAGCTGGATTACACAAAATGCTGTCCCCACTGCCATTAGTGCCACGACCCCAGGCACAGCTATGCTGATCTCCTGCTCCGAGCAGAGAGCAGCAGGAGCATTTCTGGGATTTAAAAAGCCTAGAGGAAAAGAGAGGATTTTGCCAAACTGGGACTTCAGAGTAGGGAGTCAGGGGAAATCTCTGGACAAAGGCTCAGTGGGAAAAGGGATATTTGCTAGGGTCCCCTAAGATATTGCACTTGCCCATTTCCACTCCTGAGTTTCTCACACTTTTCCATTGCAAGCCATGGGCTGCAGCGAGGCAGAGTGCATGCATGCTTCAAGGGGCCAGTAAAACTCCCCACCTGTGCTTTCCAACTCATCAGTTGCAATTTCTCCCAGTTTTCACTTGCTTTTATGCCAGAGCTCAGAGAAATCCCACCTAATGAAAGACCCTTCTTTTAACTAAGATACTCAGTTCAAAAACCAACTGAAAAAGTCTAGGAATTAAAAATTACATTTTTAGAAGCCACACAAGCAAAACAGAAGTGAAGAGGAAGTTAAGAAGCAAAGCCAGAAATGCAATGATCAAAAAAGGGGAGAACTTTGGCGCTCCCATGAAACTTGAACCTTTCTCCCCTAGTTTAAGATGCCAGTTGGCTAGTGCTGTCCTAAACTGTCCTTTCTGTGCAGAGTAAGGTCAGAAATCCATTGCAGATAGAGGACAGAGAACACTCACTATGCATCAAAAGCAAATCCATATAATGAAATCATCACATGGGCACATGCACTATAAAAAATTACATTTCCAGATAAATTCAGGTGATGCCAGATTCTTATGAATAAAAGGTGTGTGTTACTGCATACACTTGTACTCTATTGAACTGCTTGACAATTATACAACTGTAATATTGCAGACTCAAATCCAAAAGTAATTTATATTTCTGAATATAAATTACATTCAACCATAGCTCCTAAATGTTTTTATCAAAAAGATTCAGATTCAAAGCCTCAATAGGCAAGAAAACCTGGTGAAAAAGAAGGAGCTTCTCAACATGCAGATCTTAGAAATGTTTATCTTTCTATAACACAGGCGGTAGGATGGGAAAGCTGCCATTCCCATTACTGGGTTTGACCCAGCTCTTCACCATCACTTCCATTCAGGACAGTGCCTGAGGAGACTTCATGTCTGATTGCCCAAGGCAGGCAAATTTTATTTATCTTTTCCAAATTTCCATCTTCCAGATTCTCTGCAGGATCGTTTGCTAGAAGACAGCCTTCTTTTTCATGCTTCAGGGACAGTTTAAGAGTACTGAAATAAGATTTGCTGGCTGCACCTCAGCTAATTCTCCCAGGAATCCCTACACACATCAGTAAGTAGATAGGCAGGATTTCCTAAAGCACACCATGTTGGCCTAACTCAGGTCCTGTGCTTCAGTGAGAACAGAGGTGTGATGACAATGAACACATTAGAAAATCCCTCCTACAGCCTTCAGAGAGATGGAGCACAATGCCCCAGGTGATGGAATGAGCTACGGATATCACCTTCTAAAACAGAGGTGTGCAAGGTTACTGGGATGAAGGTTTGGCAGACAAACACATGCTAGCTGCTACAGGTGCTCGGGAGTTAACTGGCCTGTCACTGAGTACAGGTGTTAGCAGTTAAATACAAGGAGTTTGCCTGGTAACTTACCCGGACTCCCTTGTCACCAGGTAGACCTTGTAAACCCTGAAATGCAACACAAAAAGAAGTATTTTAAAACAAGCAGGTTTCACTGTATTCCCACTAAAGAGAAGACTGTGTGCTCAGGAGTTTGGGTTTTTTCCATTTGTACCAATTGCCCTATGTCAAAACCAAAACTTTTCCAGCAGACAACCTCCTCTTCACCTCCATCAGACCATCCAGGCTGCAAACACCACTATTATTACCCTAAGGGCCTTCAGATAAGAAACAAACTAGTTGTGACAATGCACCAAACTTCCTTTTTTGCGTTAAATGACAAAGCAGCTCCATGACTGCATTAGACCAGAGCACCAACACTGGCCCCCTTTTGCAACAAGCAATCCCAGACAGCGGAATTAACCTCACTGACAGCAGCTTTTGTCCCTGCAATGACAAGACAAGGCTCTCCCAGACAGGTGGGAGGCAGGCACCCAGACTGCGGAAGGTAAAGGGAGCTGCTCAAAAGCAGCATTTTAGACTAAGATACACATCCTGGGAGTCCCACACAGCTTCTTTTGGTAGTTCAAGGACCAAGGTGAATTAACAGTTTCTCTTCAGCCTCCTCCACATCACTCCGAGTCTGCTCTGAAGCTACTTGGCTTCTTCTGTCACTCCCACAGAGAACAAAATCTTGTAACTTGAGTTACGCCTAACCCAGCTGTGACTGTAAACACTGTAATACTGCAGCATCTTCAGCTGTCACCCACAGCAAGGCAACAGGCTCTGGAGATATATCCCTGCTATTCCCATACTTACAGGAAGCCCTGCTGGCCCCATTGGTCCTGCAACTCCAGGATCTCCTTTACTGCCCTGAAATGGATATGAAAGAGTAGAAACTGTTAACATTCCTATTTGGTACAAACAGGCAGCAGAGCACCATAGAAGAAAAAGCAAAGGATGCATTTCAAAGCACCTGAAAACTCCCAAGGATGAGACACTCAAATACCAAAGAGGCCCAGCTGAGGGTCTTGTATGCACAAGGAGAGGGTAATTCCAGCTCTGGAAAAGCCTAGAGCTCCTCTATACCTCAGAGCTGTTGTATCTTCAGAGAAGTTACAGAGCATCCATCACTTCTGAAGCAAACTCACCCTTTCTCCTTTTGGTCCTGCTGGTCCCGAAACCCCAATTGGTCCTGGAGTACCCTGCAGTTGTAGGAAGGAAAACACATCAGGACGCTTTTATTCCAGGGCCTCATTAAAGCCAGGAGACACTGCTGCTACCTTAGGAAAAGCACAGCTTGGAAGGACAATCTGGTGGTAGAAGGCACCCTGCACCACTATAGCTTTCAGTGTTAGTGGCAATGCATTTGAAGTAGTTGGTACAGGCAATTTGAAGAACATTGGAACTGCTGTGTTAGATCACACCAGCAACACTGTACAGAGCCTCATTTTTAATTCTGAAGCGTTTCAGCAAGCATTTCTACCAGCTCCACAGACAGGAATTCTTTCTCTCTAGTTTATACCAGATAAGGCTGAAAGCTGTAGCAGAATAAAGGCCATTTATACACACGATAAGCAACTCGCTTTTCTTTTTGCTTATTTCCTTATTTTCTTTACCACCCCCCCACCCCCCCATGAATGAAATGGAAAGTGTTGGGTCGGTTGTTCATGCAAGCTGACAGACCCCAAGCTGCAGCGCTGAATACAGGTGTGCACAGGCACAGATGTGAGCTAGGAGGGGTATCCTCCAGTCCCTCTGCTCCCTCTTTGCCATTCCTGTCACTCCACCAGGCTCCCAGTCATGCTGACAGGAAAACCCAGTGTTTTTCCTAACCCTTTGACACAGAGGCCATCTCCCACCAGCACACCAAACTTCCTTCCTGGTGCTCACAAGACTTGCCTGGGTTTTGGGAAATTAACCAAAGTGATCTTTAACGCTGGGAACACGGTGGTTCAGTAATAGTCCCTCTGGCTAAGAACAGGATTCCGGCACCTCCAACCCAGACTCCTTGTACAGACTCCCTGAACCCCATAGGTATGGACCTACAACTCCTTCATGGAGCCTCGATAAAGGGATACTTTTGAGGCACATTACCTGACTCCAAGGAATAACCAAGGAGCAAGCTTCCCAAATGGAAGAGTCTTTCTAAGAGCCTTAAAGCGAAGGGTCTTGCACTTCTTAATGTCAGTCTGCAATCCTTAGTCACTAAAATAACCCCTCTGATGTGAGCAGGACAGCTCATGTGGATCAGGAGAGCTTTTCAGAGAAGTTAAGGTCTGCAGAACACAAGTGGAGGAGTAGCTCATGCAGCACACAACTTCAGCATGGTGAAGGAAGAGAGAAAAATCAGGCTCTCCTTAGACTCATGCAGCCATGGAAATCTTAACTGCCTGCACTTATGCATCATTTAGTGCCATTGAAATCTCCCCTGCACATCTATAAAACTATATCTATAGTTTCCCCAAACAAGTGACTGTATAAGCTGCCACTCAGATTCTGTTCAGAAGTCAGAGCAGCTGAAATTATTCCCAGCTATACTGAGGAGGAGAAATTGCTTTTTGTTTTTAAATAGCCAAATGGATTGTACATGGGTGATCTGTGATTTCCCAAGAGGGATTAAAAATATTTGGCTGTTATTTAACAGCTGTTACCCAAGAATAGCAGAGTGGTTTGTAGAACCAGGTTGGCATTACTTAGAATCGTAAAATGGTTTGGGGTTGGCAGGGACCTGAAAGATCACCTCATTCCAACCTCCTGCCATGGCCAGGGACACCTTCCACTAGACCAGGTTGCTCCAAGCCTTGTCCAACCTGGCCTTGAACACTTCCAGGGGAGGGGCAGCCACAGCTTCTCTGGGCAGGCTCTGCCAGTGCCTCACAGTAAAGAACTTTCTCCTAATATCCAATCTAAACCTGCTCAATCTTTCATTTTGAAGCCATTCCCCCTTGTCCTATGACTACAGTTCCTGATGATGAGTCCCTCTCCCATCTTATGGAGAACAGCAGGTTGGAGATCCCTCAGGATAAAGAGAACAGGAGAACAGAGCATCATGGAACCATGCAGAGGTTTAATTCATCTTGTTACTGAGACAGAGTAGAACAAGTAGGCTGTGATCCCAGGATCCAGACTCATAGCATCAAAGAAGACAAGTGTGTGACATCACTCCTCATTTTAAGTTTAACCCCCTCCCAAGCCTGCTTTGGTAAAAATAAGATTATTCCTGGTGTAAACAAGACTCAGGTGGAAGACACAGAATGAGCCACGATACTGGGGAGGACAAATGTGGGGTAACAGAGAAATGGAACTCACCGGTGGTCCAGGCCTGCCGTCTAAACCTGAAGCACCCTGAACAGACAGGGAGGGTTCACAAAAACAAGGCAGAGGAGAGGGGAGGAGGGTGAGGGGAAAGGAGAAGGGAGGGGAGAGGTGAGTAAAGTAGTGACTTGAGACAAACATATGCTTGCAATTAACAAAAATTAAGATCTCAAGGACAGATGATGGCACTTACAAGCAAACCAACAAAAACATAGAAACACTCAATACATACAATGTTGACCTGCAACTTTCAGATCCTCTTAAGAGTGCAAATTTCCTTCTGTCAATGCCACCAGGAAAGCTCCTGGGGAAGCAGCTGTTCTGTGACAGGTGGCAAAAAGGACAATGTGACAGTGGAGCTGGAATCTGCATTGCCTTTGTGGCAGTCTGGGCAACACAGGTGAGACACAAGGCTCAGAGGCCGGTGGTCACCAAGGCATTTACAAGCAGCGCAGAGCCATCAGCTGTTCAAGTTGCTACCGAGAAATCCAGGGCCTGTTGGTGCACACTAGGTCAGCTGCAGGCTTGCTCCACTCCACATGCAGTTGTCTGGTGGCTTATGAAACAGGTGGCTCATCTCCCCATGTCACCAGTGCAAATTTACACCAGACTGAGATCAAGTGGCACTTTTCTGTCTGCTTGGCTCTTGCCTTGAATTTCCTCATCCATAAGACCTAACAGTGGTTCTGCCCAAGGCCCATCAAGCCCAGTGGCTTGTCTCTGACAGTGGCTGGGAGGGAAAGCTGTGGTAGGATATAAGTACCAAATACTGAGTTTTCCTCCACTTGAGCATTACAAACTCCTCACCCTGTTGGCCATGGAGAAGCCCAAGGCTACTGCAGACAATCAGGACTGGAATTCCAGCATGATGTCAAGCCCCATGTCAGAGAAAAAGGCGGCAGATCCAGCTTCAGCATTTTACAGTCTGAAATACTTCAGAACCTGCTTGGCACTGCTGCATTTAGTTTGACAGGCCGAAGACACACTGGATCAGGCTTGGAAATCTTCCATTTGCATTTCTCAGGGGACTGGGTTCTGACTTCTCACTGCTTCACTGAGGCACAATCCCTTACCCTTTGAGCCTTCCAAAAGCACCACCTTCTCCCCACTGGCTCTGCCTGGAGCCCCAGGGAATGTACTCATGCTGGGCTCACTTGAGTGCCTAGAGTTAGAGGGGATTCATCCAAGCTCCAAAAGGGAACTACTGTTCAGCACAAGTAAAGGAGGAAAACATTTTACAAACAAAGACACGCACATTTCAGCCAAAGTCAGGGACAAGGGATCTGGGTGGTCAAACACAGGACGACAAAGCCACACAGTACATGAGATGGACTCTGCAGCGTTTGTTCCAGGCAGAACATTTGGCAAAGGGAGGTCTGCTGTGCCACCAGTGCTTTTTATGATGACAGAACTTGGGGGCTGGTGGAACGACTGGGTGGGACTAAGTTACTACCAACTCATCATCAGGTTTGTATCTAAAGATCCTGCAACTTCTCTATAATACATTGGGCCCCAATTCCTCTCACTAAGCCAAGCAGTGCACTAACACCAGGCTAATGGGACCAAGTTCACATGCAGCAGGGACACGCTGGGTCAGGAGGAGCACTGATTCCATGGCAGAAGTGACAGGAACGTTCCAGCTATCAAAGAAGCTGGCTGCATTAACAACCACCACGCTTTGTACAAAGCTTAGCCCAGGAGACAAACGGCTGGGGAAGGCGTTTCCCTTTCCACATCTCCAGCTTCTGTTTCTGGTCTTGCCCTGAAGTGCAGAGAACCCCCAGGAAAGCTACTGCTTGTTTTTCCCAGTCCCGCCACAAGCAGGAGGAAATAAAGTGATCACTGATCTATTCAGCAGATCTAGAAGTTGAAGGCTCTGTACAGAAATTGAGGCTTTGGGTTTAAAAAGCAAAGGCACAGTTATTTATAGACCATCTCTTTCTCTGACTTTACATACCAAATCCCCACGTGCATCTCCTATTGAGGGATCTTTTTACAGCTGATATTAAGTTTGGCTCACAAAGTGCTGCTTGCTTCCTGGATACTTACGGGTAATCCCAGTGGCCCTCTGTCTCCTTTTTCACCCTGGGCACCCTTCTCTCCTTTCACTCCATCAATCCCTGCTTCCCCCTAAAGGAAGGATGGAGCAGAAAATAAACCCACCATAACAGCACTTATATAACAAATATTCCTCCCTTTGGAAGAGGCAGCAGAGTAATGCTTTAGCCCAGTTCTCAGCCTAAGTTGAAGAAAACCGCTGACAGTCAGTTAAAACACCTGTTTTAACTCAGTGGCAATAAGAGGAGACTCAGGCCCTGTGGGTAAAGATGTTCAGAGGGAAACTGAGCTCACTGTAGTGCTGCTCTCTCTGCTGTTCTTTCTGTATATAAATATAAATAACCAGAAGTTATCTGATGCAGTGGGATTACATTGTAAGATGTAGATCCACTGGAAGTGAATGACAGGTATCTACAAGCTTTGAAGAAAAATCATACAGAAATAATGTTCTGAAGGACTTTTGTAAATGCTAAGGCATCAGTTCAACATTTCAGAGAAAAATAATTTCAGCTTTCCTTTCCCAACTGTACTTTTAAAATTCTGTATTATAAACTGTGAAGCAATATTAAACAAAATACTCCTTTTTCTTAAATTCAGAATGTAATCCGAAGCTTTTTTCCCCCTCATTCCTGTTCATAAGGCTTTTTAAAACATACCCATCCCTTTTAGCACCCAAACAGTGCTGGTGGCCAAATATTAAGGATAATCAGAAGAATTAAGACACTTTGCACATTTTCCAGTCTTTGCCCAGAATGTCACCAGAAAGATGCAGCTCTCCTTGCATGTTTCCACTCAACTATTTTTTGTCCCAAAATGAGAGCTGCTAATCCATTTCCTTCAAGAAAATAACCAGAAGGATTTATCCTCTTACCAAGACAGAAGAACAGTACCACCTGAACACTAGGAAGTCATTACTAAAGGGAATTCTAGCACCTGGAACAACTTTAGTTACATTTCAGTACGTAACGTTTTGTACCCTTACCTTGGGTCCTGGGACACCCTGAAGACCCTGTATTTGGGATGAGAGACAAGATATAAGTAATGTTTCAGGATGGGCTTTAAGCTCCAGGTATCCCAGTTAAGCATGCACTACAAAGGTTTTGCTTTCTGGGGGCACAAACACTCAGCCCAAAGGCCTCTTTATTAGTGCAATGGGCACCTCATGTACTGTTCTTATCTCAAACGAGGGGCCTCTTGCCAAGCACACCCTGGCAGAGGGCCAGGTGTGCTATTAAGACAATTTCTGCAGTTGATCCTTTTAATCCCATCCATCCCACCTTGCTACTGTCTTCCTTTCAGCTCAGACTAACATAACCTTCTTTCTTTGCCCTCTCAGCCCACTGTAGCTCTGACCTACCCTGGGGGTGGGTTTGCAAGTGATACTAAGCATGTTCCCATTTCAACACTGCAGTGGTTCTGTCTCCTCCACACAGAATCCTCCCCAGCCACTGCCTGCTCTAATCCCATTCCCAGTGCCTTGCTCTTCAGGTGTATCACTCAAACTTACTGGAGGTCCTGGAGGGCCCTGGGGTCCAGGAGGCCCAGATATCTAGAAAGCAATGCAAGAGAAGTCACCATCAATGTGCTGCCCTCAGGAGCAAAGTGGGGCTGCTCAGAGGGGAAACAGGACACAGGGTGCAGCAGAGCTCTTCTACCAGGCTGGGAAACCTGGACTTCCCCTAAAGACTGCGTTAGGAAGCAGCAGCAATCCCAGACAGAGTGGCTGGGAAGCAGCAGCAGGACTCTGCGGAAGGTTATGCAGCAGTTGCCAATATTTAAGAGGAGGGAAAGCAGTGAGGTTTTTTCCAAAGAAAGGTCCACTTCCACTACTCTACCACCACTCCTACAAGAAGGCATAGGGTCAAAGAATAGAAGAGAGGAAAGAAGGCGTCTGCCTCCACAAGTGTCAATAGCCTGTGGGACTCCTTGCTGCAGGCCTCTCCAAAGCCAGGGGTGAGCTTTGAGGGGAGAATGGGCAAATTCAAGAACTCTAAAATCTATTGAAAAAAAAAAAAGAAAATACATGTGTATATATACACATGCAAATAATTGCTAGGAAATCCATTTACTGCAAACACTGAGGAAAATATTTGTTATGCTTTCCAAGCTCTTCTGTTCTTCCCCAGGCATTCCTTATTGATTGGTGGTTGTGAGATAGATTGTTCTTGTGTCAGGGAAAGGAGGGAATCGGGAGTCAGAGGTAGCTGGTGATCCAGTCCCACAGCATGAGGCTTGCTGTCCTCAGTGAAGGGGTGTCAGCAGAGGGCAGGGGGTGCCTGTTTCCAGCAGCACTGCTGCCAGACCGTCCCTCCCCTACTGCCGAGATCGCGAAGGAACGCGAGAAAGGTGACCTACCGATTCTCCTGGATTTCCTTTGTCTCCACGCTCCCCAGGCTCACCCTTCTCTCCCTGCACACAACAGCAGAGTCTGTCACCACTGGCTGCGCTCTGGAGTCTCCCTCCATTGAAGCAGCCTGTGAACCACCCACGTGCTGGCAAGCAGCAGCTCCCCCAGGAGAAGTGGGAACAGACCATGTGTTTCACATTCCCTGCCTGATGCTGGGGGCCTGACGGACATTCTGTGACACCTAACAAAGGGGTAGGGCTCTGAGGCTCCCAGGGTACTCAGCACTTTGGGAAATGAGGCCTTGTGTGCTGCTCTATGCTATTTTCTCTTTACCAAGCAGGAAAGAGCAGCCTGTCTTTTCCATTCTTACTGTCAATCCTGGAAGTCCAATGGGACCTGGCAATCCTGACGGTCCTGGTATCCCTTGGTCACCTCGTTCACCTTTCTCTCCAGTGGGGCCATCTAGACCCTATAGATCAAGAAAAATTTGTGGAGTTTTTGCATGACTAAGTCAGGTAGACATACAAGACATCACTGCAAGAGCCAAGACTGGCTCTGGTCATCCCAAGAGTACTCTGAAAACCCTGGACATGCACCAGGTATCTAGGGAAATGCAGGGCTTCACTAGTATTGAAAGTGGAGATGCAATTGGCTGAACATCCTCCTGTCACTACAGATGTACCAGTTCCCAGAGTGGGGATGGGGTACTGCTTTCCTGCCTCCAAGTTTTGCTCAGGGTTATGCAGTTTGCTGGAGTCCATGCTAGGAATCACTCCCTACAGCCAGCTGTTGAGACAGCAGGAGTTTCATCCTGGTAATCTCACAGAGAGGCAGGGAGCTGTTGCATAAAACCCCCTGGAGCAGTGCTGAGGACACAGAAGCAGTGACAGACTGAAGCTGGGAGGCTGGGCACTCTGGCCCAGTTAGTGGCTGGGTTGTGAGGGGTTACCCCATGCAGCTGCCCTCCCAGGAGGGGGTGTGGTGGTGCCTCAGCCTCCTGGCTCACGGTCAGGCCTGCTCGCTTCCAGCAGCGTTTCAATGCCAGCAAGACAGCAGGCAGCAAGCTGAGGAAGGGACACGGTGCCCAGGGAGCAGGGCAGGCACCTGGGGACAGCCACTCCAGCAAGAGAACAACACGTGCCAGGAAGCCAGGATCTGTCATATTGTGACACTTCACACAGCAACACCCACCTTGCAGGGGTGCTCAGGTATCCAAGGAGTGCTGGGGCCTTGCCCCAAAATCTGGGTGGCCACCAGTACTCAGAGAGGCTTTCCTTTACTCACCGGTGAGCCTGCTTGTCCTGGCTCTCCCTTATCGCCCTTTTCTCCTCTGACCCCGACATGGCCTGGCTCTCCCTTCATTCCAGGAGGTCCATCCTTTCCTGGCAGTCCGTGAGGGCCAGGGGGGCCCATTTCTCCAGGCTTGCCACGTGGTCCCTGAATGAAATCCGCACAACATAAAGTGAAACATTTACAGATCAGAGTAAGGCTGCTCCTGCATGGCCCAGAGCCTCTTGCACTGCTCATCCTTTCCCTCAGGGCTACGCCCTTTGGAGACAGGACAAAGTAGCACTGCCATGACAAATGTTAGGACATAGATAAGCCATTAATGCTCCTTTTTGTGAAGCAAAACACTTTTTTCCCTGTGGGAAAAGCAACTGCACAATGTCAGTAACAGAGATGACTCCAGGTAAGACCTCTGAAGGGAGGAGCATCGTGCCTTACCTTTTCCCCGTCGTGGCCTGGAGGACCTGGCAACCCAATTTCACCCTGAAACACAGAATCATTACTTTGTCAGTTTGAAAGCAGTTATTCTGACTCCTTCTGTGGGGCACTGTGTTGAAGAAGGGCAGGCATTGCAGAAGCAGCCTGCACGGACCACATATAGGGAAAAAAAGCATGAAAAATCCAGGTTTTTTTTCTGTAATCACAAAAAATAAAGCATGGAAACCCCTGTTTTCTGTATTCATAGAATTAAAAAAAAAAAAACAGAAAGACCAGCATGGAAACCCCTGTTGAAACATTACATTATGTGACTGCCTGAGAATTTTCCCAGTCTTGTTGATCCTGACTACCAGCTCACAGTCCCAGTGCTGTAATACAGTCCCCAACCAACACAACCCCTCAGTTTGGTTCCCACAAGCTGCTTCCTGAAGGGGAAGGCAAGTAGAAAGGCTCCTTCATCTTTAAGATTAGGCATTATCATTGTGGGAAAAGAGATTTTCAGGATATTGTGTGTGAGGAGGAGTGGCAGAGGCCAGCAGGACAGTCTGATAGTGCTGGACAGGAAGTATGGGAGCACTGGGGAGAGTTGCGGGTGGGAATTCTGCCTGAGCCACTCCCTTAGGTCTGAAAGTGCTGAACTGAGACAGTACCTTCTGTCCTGGTGGCCCTGGAGGTCCAGCCACACCTGGACGTCCTGGGGGTCCCTAGATAAAGAAAAAATTATTTTCATATTATCAATAAGGTTTGTGTTTTGAAACCAAACACCTCTCCTGAATTTAAGGGGAAATCACTGAGGAATATTCCAAGGGATTCCTAAAATCATATTTTGTTGGGAGATGAGCAATGGAGAGCCCTGAGAGTTGCTCGTCCCTGCTCCTTCTGAGCACTCCCTGTTCCGAGCAGCATGTACTACCTCTTAAAGCAGAGAGATGAAAGTCCTGATTAGAATTCAAGTGCCAAGATCAGAAGGCAAAATGACCTCTTCTTTCAGCTGTCAACTGCCTCAGCTTTAGCTCCCAATGGCAAAGGCCAAGTGTTTTAGATGCACCTAAATTGTCAGGCCATCTGCTTAGGATGGACATATGGCTACTTGTGTAAAACCCTACAGCAAAGACAGGAACTCACCATCAAGGCCAAAGTTCGTATTTCCTAGGAAAAAAAAGTGAAAAAATAGAATTAAAATAAAAAAGAAAACAGCCTCTGGAAAACTAAGCTTTTTCCTGGAGTTGGCTTATTCTCCACTAATGTAACACTGGCCCAAATGAGCAAGGAGCCTACAAAATTAATAAGAGAAAAAACCAATCAAACAAAAACCACACTCCGAGTCCCACAGAGCTGTAATTCTACAGTTTCTCCTTTTTCTCAGTGGAACCCAGGCCAGCTCAGAGCTGGGCACAGCCACTCGCTCACTGCACTTCATCCGCGCACACTCGCGAGGAAGCTTTGGTGACTTCATTCACCACCCACTCCACGGGCCACTCCCAAGGGGGTTCACGTGACCTCTGTGTCCACCAGTGTGGACACATCAGCCCAGCCAGGCGCACAGGTATTTACCAAAACACTACAGGCAGGGAGCTGGGGGATGAAGGGGACTCTGGCACACCCAAGAGCTTCCCTTTGCTGCTGCCGCCGAGGAAGCAGATCTACATTGTTCCCAGCTGTCTGTATCCCCTGGGAAGCAGTAAAGCATCCAGCAGTCACCTCACAGGACAGGAGGGCAGCTGCTCACCTGGAGAGCTTCGCTGATGTTCCCATCATAGTCCATCATTTCATCCTTCCCAGGCTCTCCTTTGGGGCCCTGCAAAATACCAGGTCTTTAGCCAGGGGCTGGGATTGCCCTTCCCTTGGGGTGCTCAGAGCTGTGGCTTACTCTGAAAAAGGGGACTCTGAGGGGCCCGTTTCAGAAGTGTCCGGTTTTTCATTTATTAAAGAAAGCCTCTGCAGTGCAGGAAATTCTACAGAATTGTAGCCAGCCCAGCTGAGATCACCGTGTCGTGACCATCAAAGCTGGAAGTCTGGAAAGAGATGAAGTTGAGGCCAGAAGCCAGGAACTGGATTGTTTGACCAGTTGTTAGACATGAACATGCACCAACCCCCTTGCTGCCCTTTTCTCATAGGTCAAGGGCCTGAGTCCAGACTGGGATGTCCAAACCCACCTCCTCCTATGAATGAGCCACCCTGAGATGGTTTGGGAGACTTTGTTTCCTCTAATGTGGGGGTGAGGGTTTGGAGTGGAGAAACAGCCCGTCTCAAACTTAGCAACTACCCAGCTATCAGTACAGCGACAGCAAGACCCAATCTGGACTGTCAGTGTGGTCCCACTATCCTTAGACCCCTCTGAAGGGCCGAAACTCTCTGTTAGTAAAGGAACACCTACCCTTGGGCCCATGGGTCCCTGGTCTCCTGGTGAACCACGTTCCCCCTGAAACAGGAAGATCACAATTTTAGCAAAAGGCCCTACACTTGCATGAACTCCAGCAATCATCCTCTGCTGGTTCTCTGAAACAGTCTGGGCTAGACAGCTTGATTTAAAATTCTCCTTTTCAGCTAAGTTTTGTACACATAGGAACAAAGCTGCAGCTACTGAACCTCGGAACGTGGAGGTGGGTTGTACAGAAGCACCCCATACCTTTTCTCCCTGTGATCCTGCAGCACCAGGCTGGCCAACGTCACCAGCTTCTCCCTGATAGGAAGAGAAAGTGAAAGGGATGGGTCTGTATTGTGTCAAAAGGATGCAACTCCACTGCTGGCTTCTCGTTTCCAGGAGGAAGAACTGCACCAGCCAAGCACCCCTCCTGTGCTGCCTTCTCCTCAGGTAGCCCAAATCTCCTGCCACAACTGCCCACCACTCACCCTTCTGTTCCACCCAGTGCAGAGGGAGTGCTCAGACTGGTTTCTCACAGAGCCTAGAGGGGAGTTATTTGAGCACAAGAAGGGTATTTTCCTTCCAAAAACAGTTCACAAATTCTCTCACCTGCAGCATATAGAACAACAGTACTAAAACACTCTGTAGAACCCGATATCCCTCCAGCAGGTAATCAGAGGTGGGCACAGATAAATACAACCTTTGCTCCTTCCTGTACACCTTGTGCTGGGCACAGTCCCTCACAACACACAACTTCGTGAAAGAAAAATCACTCACCTTTGGTCCAGGGGGTCCAGGCAGACCTGGAGGGCCAGGTTCTCCTTTAGCTCCCACCAAGGCATTCTCAGCAATTCCCTTCTCTCCCTGTTTGCAAAGAAGAACAAGCCATGTGTCTCAGTTCAGACTCTGCATCTCTGTAATTTCACTTGCCAAAATATTGGCTTAGAGAGACATGGCCCAAGACAAGGTCCATCAGCTGGACTCATGATAGCCCAGAGAGGCACTGCTCCAGGGGCAGCAGCTGGCCAGGAACAGGACAGTATGGTCCTGCCTGAGGGTCTTTGTGGAGCCCTGCCAGCAGCCACAACCACGCTCATCCCTTCAGCTGCAGCACAGCACTTACTCCCCAGGGCAACACAAGGCTGCCTGTGGACAGACCTCATCCCCCAGCCTCCCTTTGAACACTGTGTTCTTCCATTGTTGAAACTGAGCTGATTAAACCACCTGACAATGGCTTCTTTGGCAATGTCTCCCTCTGGAGCTGTAGTCATCAGCCACTCAGCCCTGCACACCATGTCCTTTGCACAGAGCACATAATAAGGCAGTGACAGGAAAGCTTTGCCATTGAACCCTCATCCCTTTCCGAAATGGCCGCTGGCATTCACTACACTGTCCCCTTTCCCAAAGAAAGAGCACTCTGTGCAAGTCAGATTTGAAAGGTGTGATTTCTATCTGAAAATCTCAGATAAATCAGGGAAGAAGACAGTTTTAGGGCTTAGCTTTATGTGACCTGCCCTGGGTCTCTCTGAGCACAAAGCTACTCCTCCAATTCAGAGCACAGCAGTGCAGCTCCCCAAAAAGCCCCTCTTCTCATCACCCATGGATCTTGGAGCAGGAAAGAGGCTGAAGCGCCATGTTACATCTGAGGTCATGCTTTTAAAGGGGAACTACTGGAATACGATTCCGTGGTCCACCTCCCAGGACCACAACTTCCCCATCACTACATGAGGGCACGTAATTCCTCACAAAGAGGCATCTTTTGTGTGCCTCCCTCACATCCCTGTCTGGGGATGCCATTCAGCTGAGCAGTGCAGAACATGCTGCCACAGCTAACTGTGTGTGAGCTGTGCACAGGAGGGAGGGAGGAAAAGGGGTGAGAGTGGCCCCACCCAAAAAAAGAAAAAAAATAAAATCAGGAAAGAGACAAACCTTTGGGCCAGGGAGTCCAGGAAGCCCAGGGTCACCGGCTCGTCCCTTCTCACCCTGTTGGCAAAACAGACATGGTCAAGGCTGACTCTGCAGGCTCTCCATCCTGGAGGAGCAGCAAAAGGGTGAGCTGCTCCTGGTTTCACACCCTCTTTCCCTTCCCTAGGGATTTTATTTTGGGCACAGACAAGGCATCCTCTTTGAGCAGTACCAGCTCAAGACATTACATGTTTTTGCCCATCCTTTTGACTATCTCTGCACATCATTGCCAGGTGTCTCCAAAGCAAGGTGAGTGGGAAAGGGATCCAGGGTCCCCCCGTGCATCTTCCTTATCCCTCTGGTCTGCAAAACCCTTTTCCCCGTCTCTTCTTCTGCATAGGCTTTCCCTGATCCATATACCCACAGAAGCTGTTGCCAAGGGTGAATTTTAGTTGGAGTGCAGGACTTTCTCCATGCCCAGCTCCTATTCCCTAGCTCCAAATCCCAGACTCATCATGCTCTTAAAAAATCCCAAGCAGTGCAGCATCTCAGCTGGCAGCCAAGCTCTGTGACATGCACTGGTCATGAAAAGCAGTGAAGACAAGAGTGGCAAAAATGGCAAAGACAGCAGCTGATGATGTAAGATGATGCCTGGAGAGCTGCAGGCTGAGCTGTGTGAGGCACCTTGGAGCATGGAGGATGTCACAGGCAGTGAGCAATGGAGAGCATCTGGTGTTCCCTTGGTGAAGTGGCTTTGCTCAGTTCACCATGACACTGGGGCCATATTTTGAATATCAGAGCTCAATTACTGGTCTTTATGTTGAAGTTAAGTTCTCTTCAGACCATTCCATACAGCTGCTAAACCCATGGTTTCCAGGTACAGTGTCCTGTTTGGGAGCCTGCATTTTGCCAGGACAGAGAGAAATATTGAAGGTTTCTGCTACTCTGAAGAAATGTTTCAAATGCATCACCAGGGGAAGGTGTGTTCTTAGTTGCTACCCCCACAGCTCCAAGACTCAGCAACTTGTACAGATTACAGAGAACAAATCAAACCCTTTTTCCCCCCACTGGTGCCCAGCTCTCTCCACAATGGCTCCTGGAGCCAAGCTGCTGGGATGCAGAGGCTGGTGCTGCTCATCAGAGCTCAAGGGCACACATCTGACATGCAGGGGACTTGCATCAATGCTCCAGGAACAGACATGCACTGGTGGCTCCCTGGAAAATAATTAACTAGCAGCAATCTTTTTGTCAGGCAATTCTAGAGTGCAGTGACCCCCTTCTCCAAGGTAATTTGGCTTCCAGCCACCTGTAAGACCCCCCTGCCCCAGCTTTCTTTCCCTGCCAAAGCATGCACATTGCTAAATTAATGCTTCTCTCCCTGGAAAGAATGAAAACATTTTCAGGACCTCATACCCAAGGAAAAGGTTTGGCATTGGGGGTTTTTGTAAAGGTATAATTCCTATAATAAGGAATAATCCTGTCCCAGGCCTCTGTGAATCCCTGATTCCGCCTTGGTATCCTGCTTTTCATTCACGGACTCTTTTGAATACACACGTCCATAAGGGCTACTGAAAACATCCTGTGCTGCCAGAACTAGGGTGTAAAGCAGCGGATTTCTTGAGGAAGGAGGTCAGATTACTGAATCCCTGTTTAGGGTGTTATTTCTGGAGTCAAGAGATGTGGCACTGTCCTTAATCGTTCCCAGGACAAGACTACATCCCAGGCATCTCATGCTGCCCTGCCTGCCACCAGCCCCCACCTCCTGCAAGCAGGAACACGCAAACACACTTCACCAAGGGGGCAAGAGCCAGCAAAGGACACATAATCCCCTGCAAGCACGATAATGCAACACACGGCAGGCTCCCGGCAGCTCCCGCTCGCAGGGAACACAGCACAGTGCTGCCAGGACACCCAGCCCAAACACGCAATGTCCTACCCGCTGCCCCCTCTTCCCTGGCAAACCTGGGGGGCCCATCCTCCCTGGGACTCCAAGATCTCCCTTCATGGGGAAGAAAAGAGACAGAGAACGTGTCTGTTATACGGCTGTCACATGCTGTAACATAACCCAGCGAGCCTCAAACAAGAGCAGCCAGCTGCTCCGGGATGGAGAGGGATGGGGCACTCGTGCACCATGCCTGCCTTGGAAACTCAAACCAGGTCGTGCTACACTGAGATGGGGACACTGTGCAGGGCAGTTCATACAGTGCACAGCGGAAGACCCCTCTGCAGGGTCATGGGAAGGCTTCTGGGGGCACAGAATTACTGGGAGGCAGAACAGGGACAAGGGAAGGGGCAGAGGGAACTTACTGCTAAGCATGGTGTGCTGTGCGTATCTCGTGGAGTAGGGAGGAAAGGAGGAAGGCAGCTGGAAGGTTCCCATTGACACAGACACGAGCATGAGGACGGAAATATTTGCAAAATGGTCCCTCTCTCACTTGGTATCACTGTATCCTACTACCATTTTGCTTAGAGTGGCAGATGCCATTAGGGCCTGGATTTGGGCACTGGCAAGTACACAGACATTCCTCAGCTCCCTCAGCTGCTCAGGGAGGGAAAAGTACACAAACCAACCAGAACTGCAGGCTCAGAGCAAAGCCCTCTGAGAGTACCTTTTCTCCTGGAGTCCCAGGCTCGCCCTGGTGAGAAAGAGACAGGAAAATAAGGTGAAAAAACAGGAGGAGAGAGTACAAATCCTCCTAGAGCTATCAGAGTGGGGAAAAGAACATTCATCTATGGAGGCCTTGAGCTGGTAAGTAAGGGCATCACAGTGCTTCAGTGGCATATTTTTGTGCCTGCGACTTCTTTTATCTTCACTAGCCAGCTCCCAGGCTGCTCTAAGAAACCAGCAAACCTCAGACTCGTGGCCTCTATAGAACAGAGTAACCATCTTGCAGTATGTCAAGATGTTTACCAGACACAGAGGAGCATAGGAAGACAAGACTCATCTGCTGGCACAAAGGACTTTGCCGCTCCTTGCTCTGTTTTCACAGGAGAAGAGCAAGGCTGCAGGTGCAGCTGGGAGAGGCTGTGACGATACGAGTTCACCAGACTCGCTGTGGGGTAGCAGGGGTGAGGCTGGAGACAGGTGTAGCACCTCTGCCAAAGCCACGGCAGTTCTGATATTCCCCTTTAGCGGGAGCTGTCCGACCATTTTCTAGCGCCTTGCACTCTCCCAACTGCAGCCCGTGCCCATCTAAAGGCACTGCAGTGTAAAACTGACCTTCATCCCTGCGGCGGCCATCCCAGGAGCACCCTGGCAGAGAGAGGAAAGACAGGATCACTTTGTTTGAAATTAATCGGACATACATTTTTAAAAAACAAAACAGTAGCAGTCAGGTGAAACTAAAAATGCAAAAATCTTTCCTTTCCACCACTCAGAAGTAATGCTGTAACACCACACAGCACACGTCCTCATTCCCTGAGCAGCTGTTCACCTGTGGCAGTGGCTCTGGGTTCCAGAAGGCTCTTCCAAAGGCAGGCCTCCTGAGCGCAACCCAGTCGAGACAACTGGATTTCCACCCCCACCCCCACCCCCCCTGGTTTTAGTCCTGCAAGTGAAGCAAAGGCCAACAAGCAGAACAGGGTCAAATAACTGAGGGATGCAAAGACAGACCAAGGACCAAACCCCCACTTCAAGGCTTGAGCCCAGATACCTCAGCTCAAGCATCCCAAGAAAGGCCAGCTCATACCCCAGAGCCTTGGCCTTGCTATTTCCCCCTCATTCTGTTTTTATCACAGAAGACAAACCCTGCAATAAAATGCTTTCAGGAGAGCTCTGAAGCCAGACACCTTAGGGGAGAAAACAGACTTCCCAGCACTGCAATTCAGGTGTCATTCTGCAGTGCAGAGGAAGCCACCACCACGGGACCATGGAGTCCAGGCTGCCCTGCCATCCAAGACAGGTGCCTCAGAGCCTCAGGAGGCAGCTGCTCCCACAGGGACTGTCACATTTCCCTCGACAGTGCTGATGCAAAAAGCGGGTTGTCCCTGTCAACCATCCACTCTGAAATCTCTGTATACCCTGTGTTAGTATTAGTTAGGTCCTGGTTAGAAAAAGTCCAGTTAAAAAAGCAAATATGGGGGATAACTAAGGAGAGGGGAGGGAGTGAAGTGGTATTAGAAGTTGGGAAACGTGAGGGGTTGGGATGTAGCACATGAGGCAGTGAGGAGGACTGGGAGCCAAGTTCAAAGTGAAAAGAGTTTGGAAAAGTTCAAACAAGGAGGAGTGGGGAGCCAGAGAGCAGCAGGATCATACCTCTCAGCTTTCTGAAATACAAATCGGGGACAAAAGCTAAAAAACACAAGGACAGAAGATGGAGATCAGGGATTCTATGCAATAAATGGGGAAAAAAAGCATTCCAGATTGTCTCACGGTCAGTAGGTTTTAGTGAATACGGGCTAGAGTCATGAAAGGGATAACATGCAGTAAGTGGCTCTGGTTAGGCCTTCACAGCGCCTTGGGATGCCTGTTCCTCATTTTTCAGCCTTTGAACAGCAGTGAACGCAGATCATGTTATTTTCTAGTATTTACCCTTAAACTGCAATCCACAGACATGCAGGGTTGCTCACACACTGACCCTGATTCATCGCTGCATTAGTCCAGGTTCACACTTGGGCAGCCCTGCTTATCCCAGTTGGGCTAACACACATCTGCAGCGGTCACCTGGGAACCCAATTTACAAAACGCCAATTCCCTTTACAAACATCAGCAACTGGCTGCTCTCACTGGCGTAAAGCATTAAGATCCTGATGTTGCAAGTCAGCATCAGACTGGACATGCCATTTGCTCTGTAAAACACTTCTTCCCCCACCATCGCCTTCATAAATTAGGCCCTGTATTTTGCAATTTAGAAGCATAAATAATTCAGCTGCGGACAGTCACTGACTAAGAGACACACACACAAATGCCTGTGCATCAGGGGCAGTCGAGTGCTATGAGTGAGAACAGGCAGAGAAGCGTCACTCCTCTGGTTACAAGATACCTTAGAGCCATGTCTTCCTGGCATCCCTGGCATGCCTCTCTCCCCCTGGAAGCAGAGCAAGACACACAGAGAAAGATAGCAAGAGACAGGAGATGAGTCCTCCCAGGGCTCCTTGAGGAGTGCCCAGGGCAGAGGTGATAAGAAACCCTCCCGAGCAAGGTGAAGCACCGTTTTCCCCACCCGACTATCATCAAGCTGACTGCCCTAGCTGGGGCCATCTCCCATCAGTAGCACCTCTCAAGCCTTACAGGACTGACCCCATGTGCACAGCCTCTGTATCCTGCTACCACATCCCATGTCACAGCATGCTGTAGGGCACAGGGAGGCACTCAGCCTGCAGTGACTATAGGATGAGCAAACCTATTTGGAGAGACAGAGAATCCAAGGGTTGCCTTGTCCTGTTAGCCTGAATTTTGTCTAGTGATAACTGGAAAATAAAACATCTTCAGGCAATCTGCACACTGCTGTCATTTTGTTCTGGGTGTTTAGTCCTTGCTTGGGAGGGCTATTTAGCAGGGATATATGTATATGCTTTTTTTAAAATGAACTTTTTGTAATTACAGCATCCTGTGAACTGTATTTTGTAAAACACCTTCTAATACCATAACATACATGGCCTAGTGTGGGCACCTCCTGCCCTACACAGCCTACTTAACTTCCCTATTTTCAGCAGTAAGAAAAGTAAAGCAGTAATTAGGAATACTTTGTACTGGAGAACGTGGATCGCGCTCTCTCTCCTTCCCAGTTATGCTCTCTGGTTTTTTTTCAGTGAGACCAAGCAGGGAAGACCAATGCTTTCTGGTGAGACACGCCCACCCTGCTTGCAGAGACCATCCCCATAGGGCAGCCCAGCCTGTGACAGTAATTCCCCTTCCCAGAGACTTTTCTGGAAGAACTGCCCGCCTGAAGAGCTGTTGAATTATTTAGCCCTGCAAAAGCAAAGCCCCCTCGGTGAGAGGGAGCACGGTAACCCCCCACAGGGGCAACTCAGAGCAACCACCCTACGCTGTGTTTCCTGACGACGCTGGCACAGCCCCCGGACCCGGCGGGATCCCACAGGCACTAGAGCTAATTAGAGAGGGCAGCGACAAACGTGACACTGCGCCGCTGAAGAGCAGGAAGAAACCCAGCGCCAGAGAAAAAGCAGGAAAAACAACTCTCCAGAACATCTTTAAACCCTTATGTGTTTAAAAGCCATTGTAGTACAGCGAGGACCCGCTGGGCTGCTCCCTTTGCGATCTCCTGCTGCCCTCGGAGCTGCGCAGGGCGCTGTAACCAGGCAGCAAGCAGCCGCCCACCAAAAGCAGCACTGGAACGGTGCAGCCAAGTCAGGAGCTGGGAAGCATCACCACCGGTGGGTACAAAAGGCAAAACATCCAGCACAGCTCCCCAGGGGGCTTCAGGAAGGCAACTAGTAGCACCTCCCAGCTCTCCTGAGCTTCATGCTAATTTAGGAAACACCTCTCCACACCGACACCTCACACTCTCCTCCCCTTCTAGCTGGTGTGAGCAGCTTTATTCCCACGGGGTGCCAATGATGCCTCACGCTGATCTGCTCATTAGCTGCCAATTAAAGCAGACACCATTCCTTTTTGCTCTTTGCTGTGAGAGGCAAATTATCAGGGGGTTATTGAGAAAGGCTGTGGGCACTTTATGGCTCCTTCCTCAGAGCATGAGAAAAAGCCTCATCCTATGGATCTTTCAGGAAAAAAGTAAGAAAACATCAGCAAACCTGAATGGGACAGGCTGGGGGCAGTGAGTCAAATGCTCATTCAAGTGGCCCAGGTGATCACAATCACTGCCTAATGACCTTCATGAGACACAGATTTAGGTCCTTACATGATCAAAGTACAAATCGTGGCCACGGAAGAAAACAGCTGAGAGACAATCTAAGTTGTGCTGCACCTGTCACTGGGTGGGGGGGACAAGTGGTTAAATGAACAAGGGGTCCGTGTGATGTTGGCAAACCTCTTCAGGTCAGAGATAATCTTCGCTGGCAGCAGTGCTATTCCATGCAAAATTGGCCACTCAGCTAAACTATGAATCATAGTGTTTGTCCAGGGGTCCTCAAGGCAAAGTCCAGGTAATTGGATCCAAAGTTGGAAGATTTAAAAGTCTTCCAGAGTCCCAATCAATCCTCCTAGGTGGGAGGACAACAGAAAGAAGCAATTTCCAAAGACAACAAATGCACATTCTGTTGGATGCTCGGGAGCTACTACTGGGTGAGGTCTGGCTACTGATTTAAGAGTATGTCTGCACTTCCCCTTCAACTCCTCTGAGCAAAAAGAAAGGAAGTCGAGAGAAACGAGACCTTGACACTAACAAATGAAAGTCTGTGTGTGAAAGAAGCTGCTGCTTTGGGAGTGGGGAGGGGCCCCTTTGGAGCTGCAATTTAGTATCACAAAAACTGTGATGGGTTTCATCTCCACTCTCCTGATGTGGGATGAATAAGGGATAAATAAAGGGCCAAGTAGAAGGACTGTCTCCAGGGTGGCCCCGAGTTAGGGAAGGCTCTCACCCTCTGGATGACCCTGAGACATCACTGCAGTACCTGCAGTCTTCCCCTTTGCCAGAGCCCCAGTGAAGGGCTGGTTAGTCCTTGTACACAGGCACAAGCAAAGCAGGTGTTCCAATGCTAGCAGTGAAACAAGGGACTTTAAGCAGGGATGAAACACAGCTTCTCCTTTCAGCCTTTTCTCACTCCCAGGCCACACTCTGACTTCAGTCCTTCAGTTCAGCTTAATGGGAGACCCACTGTCAAGAGAGCAGCAAACTCCAAGCCCTCAAAACACATCAGTTCTGGGTGCAGTTCCACCTTCATTCGCACTGGCACAAACAGGAGCAATACCTTTGTCCTTGATGGAATTACACTGATGTGGAGAAGGACACAAGGAACCTTTGGACTCTGCATGCACTGTAGTATTTCTGAGGAGGTACTGGTTTTTTGTAGGAAGACAATCACTGCTGCTCTATTCAGCTATGAACCCAGAGACTGCGTTCCCAAAGAACATTTCTTTATACTCCAAATGATGCATCCCTGGTAAGCTCTGAAGGGGCCCTTTCTCTCTTCAAACAGTAATCCACCCAGAGGGAAAAGATATAGAAAGTGTATGTGCTGCACGATAAATGAGCTGCATGCCACACACTAAATACTGGAAATGTACGTGTCACTGTTAATGCCTGTCCAAATATTACAGGACCAGTCTTTCCTCACGATGCTTAAGATGTATGGCATGACACAGTGTGCTCTGACTGCCATGAACACTTGCCAATGTTGTAATGTTTTAAGCACAGTCTACATTGAGTAATATACTTTAAATATATGGGCACAGTAAATTTCAGTCAAATAGATAACATCTGGGCAGAGACCATATGAGCCTGTAAAAAGTGTCCAGAAACAGACAGAAAAGCTGGTGCCAAACCTCAGCCTGAATCGTGGAGTTTGAGTGGATTTGATGCGTCAGCTAACCAGAGTTTATGAGGAAACCCCAACCTAGCCCATCAAATAGAGAGATGTAACAAATCACCAGCAAACTTCATAGTCAGAGAAATGCCTTTGGTAAGAATCAAATTCCACCGAACGGATAAAGGCTGTGTTTATTGCCTGAGCTCAGAGTGCCTGTCTGTGGTTAATCAGAGCACAGATGTGTACTCCATCAAATACCCCACAGAGCTGCCTTGGACCCACTTCCCCTTACAATCCATCAGCCCAAGGAGTAGTATCTCCCAGGTGATCTACTGTGCGTTAGAAAAACATATTTGTCATGCCTACCTTTACACCAGCATCCCCTTTTTCACCCTGCCCAGCAAAGGAGAGAGAAAGGGGGGAAACAGAGAGGGACAGTGAACATAAAGGGAAACCAAGCAAGCAGTTCAGTTGTAACAGCAAGGGGCAAAGGGAAAGTAGCCAAAAGAGGGGTGTGATAAATGCAACCCCAGCACTCTGGTTCTCCTCACAGCAACATGGTACCAGTCAAGCACTGGCTGTAACCCAGCCCTCCTAGGGAATGCAAAGGCAGTTTAGGTCCCTGGAGTGGATGCTGGAGGCTGCCCATACTAATGCTTTTCTACATGATAAGGGTGTAGAAATCA
Organism: Dicrurus megarhynchus; assembly: GCA_013399195.1. Classification (NCBI taxonomy): domain Eukaryota; kingdom Metazoa; phylum Chordata; class Aves; order Passeriformes; family Dicruridae; genus Dicrurus; species Dicrurus megarhynchus. Next base: position 894,885 of record VXAD01000128.1, on the reverse strand, counting down.
TCAAAACATTTCATGGTCCAGAGTAGCCTCATTTTCACAGCCCTGGTGCAAAAACCTCTAAAGGCTGAGCCAGTTTTATTCTTTAATGGGGAACTGTGTAGGTCCTGGTTCAGGACAGCATGGAATCACCTCGGCCAACAATTGCCCAGACTCTTCACGCAAGAGCAAGTGTTCCTGTCTACAAAGTTCATTGCATGTTCTAGAGAACTGTCTCCAGCCCCTGGCCTTTGATATTCCTTTAGGATAGGCTTGTGCCACTTCTCTGCCCCTGAGAGGTGCCCCCACTGACTCAACTTCAAGGGTTACCTTGGGGCCAGAGGCTCCAGGGAGGCCATGGGCACCGGGCAGGCCTGACTCGCCCACCTCACCCTGAGGAAGAAAAGAAAGAAAACAGTGGAAGAAGCAAACACAGCAGCAAGAAAAGGAGCTGTGGGTTGCCAGAAAGGTCAGCAGAGGTGTGAGACACATTGAGGTGTCCTACACACACCAACCTACCCCCGGGTCTCTCTGGGAGAGGAGCACCACTCTGCATCAAGAAAGATATTCAGTGTATGAAATGTATGGAGTGAAGGGAGTGGTCCCATATCCTACATCATGTCTGAGTTAACAACTTTTCTCAACATTTAGCCTTCTTTTCCTTTCCCATTAGGATTTGGTCCCCTACATTCATCCATTTCTTCCAGCTTTCCCAGAGAAAGGTCATGGCCTTGGGCTCATCCTTCCAAGATCAGTGCAGGCTCTTTGCTCGGAAGTGAATTAGCCAGACGAGTTGTTTCATGTAAGAGGAGCTGGTAGGAGAGGCCCTCACTGTGAGGTCGCTGCCAAGAGCCGCCCGCCCCACACACACAGAACAGGATGGGCTCCTAATGGAAAATCCGATGGTTCACTGGGAGAAGGGGCAATAAATTGTGTCTGTCTGCAGGAGTGGGCTGCAGTCTGCAGGGGCTATAATTTCCACTTCCTGACATAACAAAAACTTCTCAGTTTATACAGAGCTAATTAAAAAGCTCTCAGGTCTTGCCATTTTGCTTGCAGAGCACCCATAAAGAAGTGTGGAGATAACAGGGGACACAGGATTCCTTCCTGCTGGGAACATTCACCTTCCCCTTCTCCAGCTGACATCTCTTTAGCAGTATCTCTTCATTCCCTCTCTCCCCTTTGATCTTCCTTTCTGTCTTTCCCCGTCTCTCTTTCTGTCTCTTCATTACACCCTCCAGGCTTGACAACCCTGCTGTTAATCAGCTGCTGCTGAAGGCATTCGGGCATTGCCAGTTTCTGCCTTTTAACCCAGAGCAGGATTGACTCTTTCCTGTATCCCAGAGAGCAATAGCCAGGGATTTGGCCCTTTCCAGCCTCCTGTTTGGGTCTGGATGCACAAGAAGTGCATTTCAGCCTGGAAGTGGGTGTAGAGGGACACACACACAGAGGAAGATATCTGTTCTGTAGCTGCTGGAGAGTTAAAGGGAACTCTGGGCCCAGGCTCTCCTTACATGGGTGACAGCAGGGAATCTGTGGGCCTGTTGCAAACCCAAGTCCAGCAGGAAAAAGGCTCCACAGGAGGCTTCAGTACAGTCCATAGATTTTCAGCCATGATTCCACAAAGCATCAGTGCACTTAATTCATTTAACAACATTGGAGCTTCCCTTACCTTTCTGCCAGGGTATCCCTGAATCCCAGTGTCTCCCTGCAAAAGGCAAAAAGACAAAAGAAAATGAGGCCTGGCCTGAGAAGGATGAATCTCTTCCCTTTTCCCTGTGGTATTGCTGAGATGGGAGAGAGTTCCATGGGGAAAATTCAGCTTTTGCTCACAGTGATTCCATTGAGCTGCTGTCCCTTCAGACCCACAGGTCGGCGTTACCTGTGCTGGGCTGAGCCCCAGCAGGAAAGCCCTGGCAGACAGGTAACACTTGTCAGCTCTGTGCCCCAACTCCATGGTTCCTATCTCCTCACCCTGGCTACACATCTCAGATAAAAACAAATTAGGGTGGGTGGCTGCGGCTGAAAAACAACAACAACCACCCCCTCCCTCGTACTTTGGCAAGTGAATAAATAGGAAACCATGGCAGATTTAACAATAGCATTGCAAAATCCATTCCTGAAGCACTGGGAAATGCTTTGAGAATGGAAGAAGCCAATAAAGCTGTGTGTGGCAAACAATTTTGCAAGATGGGCTGATGAGGCGTGCCTGGCTCAGTCAAGATGCAACTCAGACGTGTCGCCTGGACAAAACCCATGAGTCAGCACACGGGCCAGGCCTCAAAGGCAATGCTGAGCTGACTTAGAAATCTTTCTCAGCTATTTGATGTAACCTTTTTTACCCCTCCTCCATCCATCAAAATGTACACATCTGTCCTCATCAGGAGAGTCCATCTCTGTTCATCATCTTTCTACACCTCTAAGTGAGGTGAGATGTCTCACCTTTGGTCCAGGAGGCCCAGGTAAGCCCTGTGGATAAAATCAAAACAGACACTGGGGTTGGAAAATACAGACATTACATGGACAGCAGGGTGATGGGGGGATGCTGGCTGGTCTGATTTGAAACACCCCTTAGAGATTCACACTGGTGAGCTCAAACATCCCCAATCTATTCTTCATGTAGATGGAATACTATCTTAGTCCATACACCCAGATAAATTCATGCCCATGGTGCTCCATCCCTCCAGGTTTGTTCTTGCTGAATCTGAAGACTAAAAAGCTGCTTTGCCTTATGTATTATGCTCCAGAATCTTTTCTGTTTCTCTGGCTTGCTTGGGGAACTTGTTCCCAGCCCACTGTGCAGCTCTGGAGTAAATCAGGCATTTGCAGCTTCCTCTGTCAAGCTAAACAGAGAGAATATATTAACAAACAAACCACTTGTGTCTTTAAATGAGAAAAACCCAAACAATTTACCTGATATGAACCATGAAGCATACCAGAAATATGTGAGTGTAAATATAAATAAACAAAATATCTATGCAGGAGCTGCATGTGAGCAGGCAGGAAGGGAAAACTACTCTAGATATGCTCTGATGCCTATACCACCCTTGATGTTGCCTGCTTTGGCAATTGAAGTGTTTAGTCATCCTGTCCTTGGCTCCTCAGAGAGAGATGAAGATCTCTCAGAGAGAAATGAGGATGCTTACAGGATCCCTGACCCCTGCATTTGCCTCCAGGGATGCTTGTCCTGCTAGCAGGCCTTGAAAACTCTTTGAGATGGAAGCTCCTTTCATTCCGCAGTGGCTACAGAGCCAGTGTGCCACGTTTTCCCCTGCAGCTCCCAGGAACGGAGCTGGTTTCTGGTACCCACCTTTCCATCTCTGCCAGGCTTTCCAGGTTCTCCCGCTTTGCCCTGTCACAAGAGAGAGGTACATGAGCAGGATTTTCTGTCCTGTGTCCTGCCATTTAGCAATAGTATTATTTTATAAACGGTGCTTCTGTTCCCACCCTCCTTGGCTGCTTGCTAGGACAGGGACAGGACTTAAAGGGGTGGCAGGCAGCATGACAATTACACCCCAGGTGTTACTTCCTCCCTGGGGCCATCTGCAGGGGCTGAGGAGGAGGAAATGAGCCTGGTGTCACCCACTGTGTGTCCAGATAGCAGCAGTGCCCAGTGCACATCTCCGCCTTCTCTCTCACTCCCCTCCTTCCCTGGAACTTCTTCCTCTCCACACATCCACATTCTCTGCAAGCCTCCTGTCTGTGGCTATCTCAGCTTCACCAGAAGCAACAGGGGCCGGAGGAAAGAGCCTGTGCCCTAGGGGATGGGGAAACAGAAGGATTTAGGTTTTGGTAAGGACTTACAGGGGGTCCAACTGGCCCAGGACGTCCTGGGGTTCCTTCGGGTCCAGCTGGTCCAGTGGGCCCTGGTGGGCCAGGGGGCCCTGGGGGACCTTGGATCCCCGCTTGTCCTTGTTCACCCTGCAGTTTGTAAAACAAGGGTTATCAGCTGGCAGAGCAAACCCCTCACACCACCACCCTAAGGGCCCAAGGCAGGCCAGCCTGCCTGAAGCAGAGGAGATAGAAGCAAGTCCTAGGTTACTGCCAGGAAAAGTTTCCAAGAGTGAAGGAGAACCCTGCTGAGGACAGCTGAGCTGCCTGGGAAGCAGGAGCCAGCACCCAATGGTTTGCAAAGACATCTGAGGTCACCTGGTCAGAGCTCTCTTCTAAAGGGATCTAGTGATGACAGAGCAGTCCAAAGTCATTGAGCCAGTCAAGTAAAATTTATGTGTCAAAGACCAGCCTCTTTTGAGTCTGTAAGGAGGCTTTCCAAAGCACTTGACAGTCACATGTGAAGCAAAGCCTCCCATGACGACGCTGGCACTTCCAGGCAGAGCCACAGTGTCTTACCTCAGCCTGTTTTTCCCCCATACTATATTTGTTGGACAACACTCCCTCTGTTTTGCCAAGGACCAAAAGTAGAAATGCCACAAACCCAAAAGAAAATAACACGATCATCATGGCATTCCTGGAGCCCACCCAAGGCAGGCCCATGTACACCAGGCAGAGCCTGTTTTTCTAAGATTTAACAAGGCAGTGCATGCTGAGCCACCTGCCATTTTCAGCTCTCTGAAACGGAGCCGTTTGAGCCGGTTCCTCCCCAGGCCCCTCAGTAGCCATTTGGTGGCTGTGGCTCATGCCTCAGCAATGTCATCTGGCCCAAAGGACCTGGACGTGGCATCAAGCGGCGCTGAGGAGACAGTGGGTTGGAAGCACCATGTTTGAATACCAGACTGCTGATCTATAATTGATTAATCCAGCAAGCTCCTAGGGCACTGTGGCACCCGCGCTAAGCTGTTTGCTTATTAGGCTCACCTCCCTAGATAAAATACCACGACAGCCTACTGCCAGTGATCCAATTTCAGTTTGAAAAACTTTCCTTCGTGGATCCATGGGAAACTAGAAACCAAATATGGCTGTTTCTCAATTAAAAGTCAATGGGTGTGCAGTTGGGTCTCTGCTGCATTTGTCCTCTCTACAGCCTTATAGACTGGAGGAAAATGCATGAAATCTGTCCCCTGCCTGTGTTCCTACCAAGCGCACTGTTTATCCTGGCTGCCTTTAGTAAAACATGCAGATACAGGGATGTTTGCTTTATTTAGAATGATAAATGAAAGTAATAAGCTGCAAATTTCATCCTTTCTGCCATAAACTCTATTTAAAAGAAAATTTCCAACACATGGGCCAGGCTCACGAGAAGCTCAGTCATGTGTGGAGCAACAGCCCTTTTCCTGTGTCTCACTGCCCAACCCGGAGCCCATGCTGGGAAGCCTGCTGGGCCAGGCAGGAGGGGTGCCCTTGCTTCTCCCCATTTTTAAAGTGGATCTTCATTCATCCTGTGGCCCTTGCAAGGGAATGCAGATTCTTTTCTAAGCTTCCTTATCTTCCATACTCAGTGCTATTCAATTGTCCTGTAAATGGTCTCATAGCTTTTAAATATGGCAGGTGATTTGGATCTATGAAGATATTGGGAGGACACTGGAATATAATTCTAGATTTCCTCTTGCCTTGACCTCTCATTCCAGCTTCAAAGACTTTCCTTCCACTGCATCTTACAACACCCCCAGCATGGGTGCACCACAGGAAGCCAAAGGGGGCTTTGCCCATCTCACTTTGGCTCTCTCTCACTATTCCCACCTCAGCTGCTCTTTGCCAGCCCAGTCCATGATCCAGATTTAGGGCACTAAAATGCAGTATGGTGCTGGAAAGGGGTGCTGGTAGGGGACAGGGAGCTGGGAAGAGCAGGAACCCTGCCCCAGCACAGGGAGTGGCTGGAAGGAGCTCACCCAGAAGTCCGTTTGCATCACCCTCACTTTGCTGTCTTGGGCACAGCAGGCTTTGTCTAAGCAAGTGCCCATCCTTGCAGATCCCTAAACACGCAAAGTGTTATTACCACATCATTATAGTCTCATTAATGTGTTCAGCACAAAAGGACCCCCACAGAGCTAAATGGACAGTAAGTTGATACAGTAAGTGGGAGATCAGGTGTCATTTTCCTCAGTTGTCATTCTATATTTTTAGCTGTCAACTGGAGCTATTTTTCAGTTCTTTTAAACACCAGCCAGCCACCCTGTCTGTGCCCCAGCAATGCAGTGCTTGCTCAGCCTCCTCATGGAGGACCCCACTCAGCCCATGCCTCGGCTAAGCCCCAGCCCTTGGGCAAAGCACTCCTGCTGATGTGCTCAGAGTTAGCAGCAGGATTTTCCTCTCTTCCAGGCGCTGGTGCTAACATCCATTTTGCAGACTCGCTTTTTTTCTTAGTATGCATACACTGGGCTCCTGGAATTGCCTGGTGCTGGCAGATCTGTAGGAGCAGATTGCACCCTGTTGCATTTAGAGAATGAATACACCAAAAGCAAAACGGATCATGGCTAAACTCTCCGGTGAAGTTTTCCTCTGCAGACAGAGGGAATTTGCAGCCCTGGCTGACGACAGGATGTAGGGCAGCTATTCAAGTTTCCCACTTCATCCTGGAGAGGAACTTCAGCTTTCAAAGCCTTCCCAAGAGGTCAGTCCTTGGCCTGGCTCTCCAGACTGTCACTTTGAAGGGCAAACGGCGCAATCCATGGGGCTCTGTGTGGGGCAAATGCTGAATTGATAGAAACTGAACTGAAACCACGGCCTCAAGTGGTAAGGTCAGGATTTGTCCAGTGCTGGGCAAGGACCAGGCACCTCATGGTAAAGGTCTCTTGCATCCTGCAGTTCCCTGCTAGCATCCAACTGTCTAGACAGGCAGCACGGTGACAAAACCCAGCCACTTAATAGAGAGTGCCCAGCACACTTCATTGGGGTAATTGCAGCGGTTTGTCCACACAGGAAAGCTAATCCCAGCTGATGGAATGAGAGAGCATAAAGTGGGCTCATTAAAAGCCACATGAACTCTGACTATGGACACTCTTATTCACTATTCATATGTCCGTAATTCACTTTATGAATTCATTCCCAAAATAAACTAAACATTAATTATGGCCCTGGAAACCAAAATAAATGTGTTTACACAAAGATTTAATGCAATTTAATGAAACCATTCTAAGAGCTTATTTAAACACATTTCCCCAAGTGCCTCAGACTAGACTAGCCCTTAGAAGAAGCATTTGCCTATTCATTCATCTCAGTTAAATTTCACAGACATTAGATGCATTTCAGCAAGAGGCTTCTAACCTCTTCTGGAGATTGAATATGCAGGAACTGACTCCTTAAGGGAGGAGGCTGCTTGTCGACAGCCCCAAGAACAGCTTCATGGCCCATTTCTTTTAGTTTAAAAAAACTGGCTTCACTGCATTTCTTTTTAGCAACATTATCACATCAAAGATTTCCTCCACTTCAAAGAAAGTCCCTCAGCTCTGCCTAAAACTCTTGGAAACCCGTCTGTAGAGGATGAAAGACAGGTAGCAAGCTGATTAATTGCAAGCATCGGGATAAGTTCAGAAACAGGCAATAAGGAGGAGAAGTCTACCTGGAAAGTGCGTCTCTTTATAACCGGAGGTGGAGCCAGCCGCACTGAATTGAGGAGAGGCAACAGCTGAAGAAGATCAAACCAGAAGGTCGCAGGGCAAAGGAGGCCATGAGGGCACCGAGAGTCAGAGAGCAGCCAGGGGAGAGCAAACAGAGAAGAGGGGAACAGAGAGATTGCCATGAAAATAAAGCCCAGCATGAGAGCGGCACGGGGCAGGTGCGGTGGAGGTACCTGCTGGCAGACCTCTGAGCTCCTCCACACCACTCACAGGGGCACTCAGCAGGTGCCAGCCTGGCAGGTGTGGGGTGGCCACTCGCCATCCCAATGCTCCCTCTGCACAGAGCTTCCTCTGCTCGGAAATAGAATTACCCAGGGGATTTTTGACTCAGCTCTGCTGATCTCCTTAGGAAGTGTTCATTGAAAGGTATCCCCTCACTGGCTCTGCTAGGGTGTCCAGCAATGGGACTGTTTCTCTTAACTTATCATCATCGTCGTATTTAGGGCAACTATTAAAATTACAATTTTCCCCAAGTTTTCCAAGTGCAGTTTTCTAGTTCTCTTACAAGAAACCCAGTGTATCTCCAGGACTCACCCTTCTTCCAGGTGTGGAAGGGAGTGGAGAGAGGCTAGCTGGGTCAACACAGAGGTCCCGGTGTGGTTCACTTAGCTGGGCAGACACAACCACCATGGCCAAGAGAGAAGACCAGGCCTTGGAGCTGGATGCCTAAGCAGGGCATTGCCTTGGCAGCCTGCGCTTTGTTTTTCCTTGCTCAACAGCATCGTCACCCTCTGACTGCTTATAGCCAGGAATGCTGCCTTAGGGCACAAAGCTGACCCGGACACACAGAAATCAAATGCACTAAAGCTCAGGAGCATTTGTTCATCCTTTTGCTGTATCCGGTTTCCACTTGCATGCATGCTGCTGTCACCCTGGCACCCACCATGCCGGCTCCAGGCCCAGGAATGCTGCTCTGGCCTGATCCACTTTCCTATCAGTTTTCCATTGAAGCTGCTCTTGATTTACATAGGGAGAAGCGAGAGAGACTTTCTGTGCCTGGGCACAAAAACATGCCCATGTGTGACATTTCCCCCTGTGAGCTGTGCACTCAGATCCCAGAGGTCTGCCCACAGGTCTCCCACCACAGAAACCATACACTTCCAAGCAGCACATTTTATTCCCTCCAAACGTTGTCCTTCACGTGTGCAGTGAAAGCAAGGATCCAGTCCTGTTGCAAAGAGAAGTGGTAACCCAATATTGCGGCGTCATGACCAGGTGGTTGTGTTCAAATGCACTGATCCAGACAGCCACAAGCTATCACTCCAAAAGCAGTGCTGCTGGAAATTCAGCTGGGTTGATTTTATCCAAAGGCAAACCTCCCCTTTCTAAAAGAAAGTGTAGGAGGCCCCATAGCTCAGGAGAGCCAGCTAAGCTGGCTTTGCCTGGCTGCTCAAGTGCTGAAGGGTATCTGAAATATTATTCAGCTTACAGGGAAGCTGAGGGAGGATGCTGGAATGGATAAGGAGGAAAATTGAGAGAAGCAGTCCTGAAAACAGTCAAGACAAGACCCTGCAATGGATTCAGGTGCAAGTGGGAGAGTTTAGAGAAGAAATCTGAAGGCACCTCCACCCAGCTCCTGCCCTGCCCTCTCTGTGTTCCAATGGGAAGTTTTTTCAGAAGGCAGCATGCAATATTGGATCTGCACCCTGGAGCCTTTGCATCAGAACTGGGTCCCATCAGACCGCTACCCACAAACCTTCAGTGTAAGGATCTGGTTAGAGCGCAGGGCTGCAAGTGTGGTACTTAGGTATTCCTGGGGAACAGTGAAGACACATGAGACAAACAGGGTCAGTTAGACAAAAAGCATTTCTGAGAGCAAAGCCGGTCCCCCCGTTTCCCTGAGCGGCACTTTGGAGCAGCTTGAGTGGCTCTCTCACCCTGAATGGGCAGCCCCAATGCATGGGCTTATCCCTCACAGCAGCGCAGGCCGCACAGTCATACAGACAGAAAAATAGGAAACTACAACAAAAGCCAAGGCACATATCCTAACCTTGTATTTCCTTCCTAAGAAAACAAATATGAAACAAAACTGAAACAACATCCCTGTTTTTTCAGGATGCTGGTTTTCATTTCTTCACCCAGAACATCTGACAAAAAGCCTTATCAAATAGAAAAAGCAAGAATAAATTGCAATTTGGTCAGCAGTGTCGCATTTTTGCAACAAGGCCCATCCTAATTTTCATTCAGGGAGGAAGGAAGAGAGCTGCACCTCTGCTGGCTGGTCTGTCCACATCTGCAGTTCAGGACAGCCTGTCCTTGAGTTGATCTGAGGACAGTCACCCTTCCCGTGAGCATGTCTCAGCCTTGAACAACTCATGGGCTTTTTATAATGTTGAGCTTGGTGCCTCATGAGACCAAAAGTATCTCCATGAGAGCCAAGGAAACATTGCCAGGATGTGAGGCTTTGTACCCACCCTTTTCCCGCTGTCACAGCCTTGCAGCTCATCAGTCACCCTACAACCCTGACTCACCAAACCAGTGTGCCTTTGCCCTCAGGCCTGAGCCCCAGCAATTTCCAGGGATGCACCAGCTCCCTTCCCAGTGTTGCTTTGGGTCCTGCCACTGCTTTTCACCTTGAGCACTGGGGACAGTAAGAGCCAAGGGCTGTAACAGGAACTCAGGACACTGTTCGGGTGACCAGTGTTGTTGGCTTCTTTTTAACATAACAATCTAGTGAGCTGGCTCACTAAATAAACACAGCTGACTGGCTGCTATTGCACGGGGACTGGCACATACCCATGGCCCCTTCTCCCTTGCTGCCAGCCGAGCTCTCTCTCTAGTGGCTCTGCTGCTCCAACCCTGCTCCCTCTGGGCCAGGGACCAGAGCCCAGCTGATTATCCAGAGGCCCATCAAAAATAAACAGAAAGCTCTTAAGCTTGTCTCCCTGTACACCCAGATTACAAATTCCAGCTACTTCATATGATGTCGTTCCAATGCATTTCCAGTGGATTTTCAGCACTCTGGTTGTTTTTAGAACTGGTTAAATCCCCTCAAACCCCATGATGTTCTCTCTCCACTCTTGGCTGCAACACATGCTGGCCAGGCCAAGATGAAGGGGCAGGTGGGGCAACATCCTGGCTTTCATTAAACAGTTGCTGGCATCAACCCTCCCTCTCGGCCTCTTCCTTGCAGGCAGAAAGTCCACCAGGCTTGGGGACCAGCATGGGGACCAGCTCACCGGGGACCTGACAGAGCACCATGGCCAGGGTTACTCTCAGGCAGGGAGTACAATCCTTCCCCTTGTCTCTATGCAGGGATGACACCAGCATGAGGGAGAAGAAAAAGGGAGGAATGATGATAGAGTTCCCCCCAGGTCTTCAAACCCCACACTGCTCCTGGCCACACAACCAGAGCAGAGGCCATGGAAGCAGCACGGAACCAGTGCAGCAGCACAAGGCGTGAGTTGGTGACCTCCACTCCTCCAGAAACCCCTGGTTTCACTGGGTTTTGGGGTGAAGACATGGACCTTCCCCTGTCCAGCACAAAGCACAGGAGGGTCTCCAGGAAGCAGAATTGACAGCAGCTATCTAGGGGTCAGCGCCGGTGGGCAGGAACAGACTGGAGAACCAACATCCCTCCTGGAAAACCTTATCTGCTGCTTTTCTGCGAAACACATCAATCAGCCAAGCACTGCCCTGGGGGCCCAGATGACGCATCTAGTTAATGAAAGGATCTCTACTTCCAACAAAAAGCCATTCAAACGAAGGAGGATTAACATGCAGGAAGGCACGGGACAGAGGATAATAACGCTAATGACTTACCCTGTGCGGGTACTCTGCACACTGACCCTGTGAAAGAAAGGGATTAAAAAGGAAAGAGTTTAAACCACAAACAGAGGCGACCAAAATAGGCATGCAGGGTCAGATCCAGAAGGTGTAAATCACTGTGACTATATCAAACTCAGTGCAGTTATGCCAGTTTGCATCCGATAAGCACCCTGCCTCCTGCCCCAATTCCCTGAGCCCTCTGCTCTTGCTGTACTCCTCACTCACAGTCACATCGAGCGGCACCAAGTCCACCAAGTCCCCTCCCCTCTTTTAATTTACTTTTTAACAAGGCTTCCATTGAAATTACCTTTTCTCCTTTTTGTCCTGGGGGTCCCTATAAAAGAAAAGTGATCAAAAAAGGCCTCAGTAAATGAAGGAGTTCAGTGAATGCAAGGGGAAAGGGATTAGGGGGAGAGATGGGATAAGGATGAGATACTTACGGGTTGTCCCCTGGGACCTGTAGCACCCTTTAAGGAAACACAGAAATTAACATGGGATGGCTTTCCATTCACAGTGACAAGAAGACAGCATATGGAGTAGGTGAAAAACTGAGCTTTTAAAAACAATTGTGAAGAAAATTCCCAAGAGAGATCCAGGTTCCCTTTGTTACTCTGGAGGATTGAAAATGCACACATGCTCTGGCTGCACCACGGGGGGGGGAAATACTAAAAGGAGAGGGGAAAAATCATCAGGAAAACACACCCTTATTGTTCCCAGGACCTCAGCTGACAGCGCGTCTCCTCGGCCGACGGCCGACGCACTGGGATGGAACCAGAAGCAGCCAGGACTGAAGCCTGAGCTAGGATTGAGCAATAGGGGAGTGGGGAGGGGGATCTTCAACATGTGCTTGCCAGAGGGCTATACTGACACTCAGGCTCAAAATACAGAATTACAGAATTAGCAGAAGGAAACACTCAACACTTTAGTGAGCGAAGGTGACTACAGAGCTGCTCTCCTGACATACTCGTATTTGGGATTTCATCATCAGAGATGTCAAGAGGAACAAGACAGCATTTGGGCTTCCACAAAGTGCAGTCTAAGTTTATCATTTTCAACCAAAAGCATTTTAGTATAATGCACGTATGAAACAGAGCTTCAAGGGGGGGGCGAGGGGGGAAACCACATTTAATACAAAAAGTATGCTTTTTTTGGTTGTTGTTAGATAAGTTGAAAGTTGCCAGATGGGTTTTCAGAAATCTTTCCATCAACTTTTACTTGTGCTATGAGGCCAACCACAAAAAATGTCAGCTCCCAGAATATATTTAAAGAACATAATTGCTAACTGCAAGGAAAACACATCCCATGCGTAACTAGAGAGTTGCTGTTGTGACATGATGAATCTGATAGCCGTAATGCAAAAATTACAGACATGCAGCCTAGCACTATTATTATGAAGTTACAGAATTAGGGATGCAGCTAGTGCATGAGCTGAAGTAAGTTTGCTACCCTGCCCATGAGCTTGTTTCCATCTGAGGCACAACATCATTTCAAACCAACCCATCACCCGCAGACAAACATATGTATTTTTACCATCTCTCCCTTCTGTCCAGGATGGCCCTGCGAAGGAAAGGAAACACACATCGGCTTTGGCCACTGCAGACTCTAGATGATGTTGATTTAACCCACTTCCCCCTTACCTTGGTAGGTGCCCACATTACTACACCTCCAAAGGGGGATGCAACACTGAGCATGTGGAGCTTTGCTCACACACCTAACAGGACACCACTCCTGTAGGTTCTGAGCTACCCAAAATGCTCAGAACAAAGCTCTCAGGGAAGAATACAGGGTGCCAAGGCTCTGCAGGGCATGGCTGGGTCCCGGCTAAGCCCCCCTGGGGCTGGCAGAGCAGCTTCTGCTGAGTGAAGTGTGTGCCCCCAGAGCAGTACAAGAGAGGTGCTGCTGCGTCTCTCTTGGGGGTGATGTTCCTCATGGCAAAAACAGGGTCCTGCTGCAGGAAATTAGAAGCCAGAGGTATGTGCTACCAGCTCCTCCATTACAGCACTGGAGGAGTGTGGTGGGGAACCTGGCTATGTGGCTGCTACAGGGAGATATGGGTTTCATGTCCACTGGGTTCATGGAGAAGTATCTCATTTGTGCCTAACTCTCCAAAGGATGGGAAGAACTTAGGTTTCTACTACAAAGCTCTAAGGACAGCATGGAGGTCTCACAGAGGTCTTTAGGATCCTTCCCTCCTCTACTGCAGCTCTTTTTGGCACATCAGCGAAAGAAGGAAGCTGTTGGCTAAGGCAGAGGGCTGATACCTCGGGGATCTGCTCTGCCTGTCTGATTCAGGGTGGGAGTGCCTGCTAAGGCTTTCTCTGCAGCAGCCAGGCTGCTGCACTTGTGAACTGCTATTTTATAGATTTGCCTAGGAAGGAATAGACCATATTCCGCCTTCCTTAATCTCCGGACCCCTGCATCTCCCCCCAAGGCATCTGTGGCATCCTCCTGCGGGCCAACCTCCTAATTTTCTTTTAATCCATGCATGTGCATGACATTGCAAAATAATCCCCTTAAAAACGTATGGTATAACACACCCGCTGGCAGCACGGTGGGACCTAGCAGGAGGCAGGGCAGAAAGCCTGCAGAGAAGTTGTTTGCTTACCGGTTTGCCATCCAAGCCAATAGGGCCCTGAAATAAAAGAGGAAAAATGATGAGAAATGCTTTCCCCGGGGTGTCGGTCCATCTGCCCCAGGAAGCACTATGTGCCACAACATTGCATGGACTGGGGTGATGTGAGGTGACTCCCTGCCCTCCTGTCCAGTCCTGCAGGCCCCTGGCCCACTGAGGACCAGCCCAGATTTCAAACTGCTTCAGCAGGGACCTGCTCACTGTCAGCATATTTCAGCAGCAATGCTGGACACAAGAATAGAAGCAAGGAGGGATTAGTAGGAAATTTGCAAAAAACCCTCAGAATTTAAAATTTTACAGTGTTCAGTAAATTAGTTGAATAAAAACAGTTTTCTCAAGACCTTGATTTAAAAGGGCACCCACCTTTGGGGGAAGAGAAATTTTTGCAAATGATAGAATAATAAAAGTGTCCTAGGGAAGAGGTGACATACAGCTCAGCACATGCTGAAGGTACTGTTTGATGAGAAACAGGCTCCACAGAGCTGTCCCACCCAGCACTTTCTCATGAGCTGGGCCGATTTGTTTTCTGCTCCTCCAAAAGCCAAAGACCACAAGGGCCTGGAGAGATCTGCTTCTCCTCAGCCCAGGGGCAGCTCACAGCCCCCCTTTTCACAACGGGCAGAGCCGCGGAGCCCGCTCAGGCAGCTCCGAGGCTGCCAATTCCTCCCATTTTCCAGGCGTGAGAGTCTCCCCCGCAGACCTGCTCTGGCACATCCAGTGTCCTGGAGCAGCAGCTGAGCTGCCTGGCGGGAGCAGGGATGTGGGGGGTGTTTGGGTTTGCCTTAGGCTTCCTAGCTGTCCGGGATAAATGCATATGAATAAATAGCAACTGTTTGAGTTCTTCAGCAGCCTCAGTGCTCCAGAGAGTGCTGCCAGCAACTGTAGGACTGAAATGAAATTTGCTTTGTCCTCTCCTGGGCATATTCTCTGCTGCCTTGCAACTGTGCTGGAGAAGAATTCCCCCTCATGTCTTATGTCCTTTCCCTTTGGCATGACCTGGGTGTTCAGCCTAGCACAGGCCCCAGCTGACCCTCAACAGGCAGGGCCCCCTTTTTGGATCCCAGGTACTTGCTGCCATTGGAATATCACCTAAAACCTCAATTAAAATTGGAATTTCACCTACCTAGGGGTTGTTTTCTTTGTTTGTGGTGGGGGTATTTCTTAGGATGGTTTTCTTTTACTGAACAGATCTGGCTTTAACTATGTTATTTTAACACTTGGGGCTTTTTTTTAAATTAATTTCCTTNAAAAAAAAAGGAGTAGAAAAACGAATGAAGAAAAAATTACTTTTTCCAGTGATATCAGATCAGGTCATTGGTTTCAGGAAGAAATGATGAGATACAGCAAGCACTTATGAGGCTTCCTAGTAATATCACACATCCGTACCTCATAAATTAAGAGTTACACTTACCGGGAATCCAGGAAAACCTCTTGTTCCAGGCTGTCCCTGGGAAGGATGAAACAGAGACAGCAGTTAGAGGAACTGAAATGAATTTTGATGGACCCTAAGTCCTCTCTACAGAGCCTTTCCTCCAATTACCCTACAACTCTCTGAAGAGATACCCAATTCCCCTCCAAGGGGAAAGTGTCTTGGGAAGGATGGGAAATCTCTCATCCCCACTCCAATTTGTATAGGGCCAAGAAAATGCTGGAGCAGCTCCAGTTTGGACTGCAAGCAGTTTCTTTGAAGTTTCTACATTAATTAAATGGGTGTCCCTAGCCCATAT
Source organism: Dicrurus megarhynchus (assembly GCA_013399195.1). NCBI lineage: Eukaryota > Metazoa > Chordata > Aves > Passeriformes > Dicruridae > Dicrurus > Dicrurus megarhynchus. The sequence continues at coordinate 879,268 of VXAD01000128.1, read as the reverse complement.
GTTAGGCTTTTGGAGTATATTCCAGAGGCTGAGCTCATTCTATGGCAATTCTTGCTGCCATAAACCTGAGATGTTTAATGCAGGGTGCTGCTCTGTGCAAGATAAGCCTTGCAGGTCACTGGTGTCTAAATACAGCCATCCCTCTCTTCCTCCTCCCCTCATTTTATGTCCCAGCTCATTCATTTTCCTCACAAATAATTCTGGAGATTATTTTATTTTTCTCTTCTGTTTTTTTTTTTTTCCTCTGAGAGCTAAGAGAAAAAGGAGAGTTGGGCTGTGTGATGAGACGAACATGAACACCGAGACTTTTCCTCCTGCCTCTTCCTGGCCAGCTAGCTATGGCTACCAGTTTGGGATCAGGTACAGCAAACACTGGCTTGGGATATGCTTGGCAGCTTCTTCATCCTCTACTTAAAAACACCAAAAAAAAAGAGAAAATGTCCTGGCTGTTAATTTTTCATAGTACTTCAGGTTTTGGGACCTGTGACATCCCAGGTCACAGTTACCATAGCTTTGTTGGTATCCAGGAAAGATACCACTTCACTTAAGGATTTTTCAAATTGTTTCCCAAAAAAAAGCATGAGCCAGGTCAGGAAGCATATGGTCTATATGGCCCAGACTTCAGCAGATCTCGAAGCACACTCATGTAGATAGGAACAGCCGCATGAGATAAATCCTGTGCCACGCTCATCAAGTGGCCACTGTGGCATCTTGCCTACCCTGAAAGCTGTGCTATGATGCCAAAATGCCCAGCTTCCTTATGTGTTCTCTCATTTTGGGGAAGAAAATGCTTTCTTCCGCAATTTGAGCTACCATGACTGTACTGTTGGAGTCCCACTGGGGTTTCCTAGGAATAAGCTGGGCATAAACAGGGTGCATCTCTGCCTTAACCAGAGTGATCCCATGTGGTGCTGAGAGAAGGGAAGGGGAAGGAGGAGATGGGCCTCCTGGGCTGTGAGGGTGAGGTTTTCCACTGTGAAGCAATGACAATCCTTTGGGAGAGACCTCAGAGCTATGCTGATAGGGAAAACCTTCACCTTCAGGCAACATCTCCAGCCACCCTCTGTCTTCAGAGAGACTCGGTGAAGGTTTGCCCCTGCAGAGGATGGGCCCAAATAGCCTCTTTGCAGGGTTTGAGGATGCCCCCACCACAAAATGCCTCATGTTGCGCTGAAGAGTTCTGGTTTTGTATGCAATGCTAGCAGGACCTAATTGCATTTGCACTGTTTCTTTAGTTCTGCAAAGGTGAACTTGGTCAGCTTTGCTTTGCAAGATACACACAAAACCACCTGGTCCTGTTGGCCAGTGACCAGAAGGGAAGATAGGCTATAAATTAAAGGATCTGTCCACCGCTGGCTTCTGAAAAGGCAAGAAGCAAGAAGAGCCGAGCCACAATTAATTAATTTTGGTTCCCTGTTGGACACCTCCCTGACAAGAAGTGCTAAAAAAAGAATTAGGGAGAAAACCTGGAAATGGTGCAATTTGGCTTCCTCTGTAGACTACAGACTGTTGCCTCTTTCTCCTCGGAGGATAGCAGAGTGATTTGCACGGTATCACGCCAAGACAACAGTTCAGCAGCGAGTGATTCCAAGAGACTGTTTTTGTTGGGTGGCTGGTTTTCCTTGTCTCCTTTTAAAAATGTTGATTGTATGAAGTATGCAATCCTGGGAGCTGCCAAATCATGGAGACCGTCTGTTTCTGCCACTATCGGCGCACTGTCCCTCTCTGGCCAGGAGTTAAGCAGCTCTGAGCTCAAGTGAAAGCTTTAACCTCCAAACAAAAATCTGGAAACTATTTGTCATCCCACATCTTTCCGAGTGGCCCCTTGGCCAGGGTTTCCGTGTTTGTCTTCAGTGCTCAGCCATCCTTTTGACCTATCACCAGCTCCCCAGGAAACTGGATCATCTTCACGGCAGGCTTTGCAGGGGGAAAGTGTGGAGTTGGGCCGCTCCTGGCACCTCAGGGCTTTGACTGGTGCAGTAAAACCCCATTTTAGATACCATTTGCCATCTAAGTTTTCTGCTGCTTTAAAGATGCAATGTGTTCCGCACTTTCCCAAATAGCAGCAAAGGCAGCAGCACCAAAGCAGACAAAAATTGTCCTGCCAGCCCAGGCATGTGTCCTTCAAGAAAACAGTGGTGCCTGTCTCCTTTGCAGGACCTACATGGACAGGAACTGATGGCTTTTCTCTCTGATTACTACAATTACACTTCAAAAGGCTGAGAGCCAGAGCTTGTGAGAAACAGCAAAAGCAATGGGGCACTTACCCTCCAAAATCTGCTGTTTGTGGAGCAGGGTGGTCTTCCTCAGACCTTAGCTTGAGGGACTTTCCAGCCCTTCTTCCTTGCCTGGACACGTGGCCAGGGACCATCTGCTAGGCATAAAGCACTTGGGGAGACCCATGTGGGTCCTGGGCTTTGATTCTATCACTTCTCAAACTCCAGCATCCTGGGCAGGTGGGCCTGGGGACCAGCAAAGCTGTTTTTTATTAGAAACACTTGTCACAGGGCTTTTGGAAAGTTAATTGGAAAGCCAGATGTAGCCAAGTGTTCACACTGCCTAGGTCTCTCTCACTTGACCTCCGCTGTGAAACAAAGGTTGCCAGCAGCCCATCCTCTCTGCAGGTCAAGGACAGTGCTCTTCACAGGTTAATCAAAATCGGAAGTGCCCACTGGGAGGGAGAGAATTGAACCTCCAGGTCTTTTTTCATGGAAATCTCTGGTGGAGGCTGTGCAGGGATGGAGTGGAGGGGTCTGGCTGCACCCACACAAAAGCAGAGGCTTGATGGCTGAACCGCAGTGCAAGAAGCATCCAGCATTTAGGGCATGTAAACACTCCGACCCTTCATCTTGGTCTTTATTTATGACCCTGTCCTTGCAAAAAGTTTTGTCTGGCTGACTCGTTGCACCTTGTAGAGACACTTTTGCTGGAAGAGGGTGCAAAATCCTGCCTTTTCTCAGCCAGATAAGGGACTCTCCAGATAGTGGTAACCATGCTGACAAAGAGCTTCCAAGATTTTGGGTACTTGACAAAGACCTCTGAACTACCCATCTTTGTGAGCTCCCCAGTCACCGGCTTAGCTCTGGTCCTGCTCTTCAGTAAAATCAGGGGGCTTGTTCCCTGCTGATTAAACCAAAGGCTGAAATCAGCCAGGCAAATTTTCTCCAGAAGTGATAGCAGCCCTTTTGCAAAAAGGAAATATGCTTCTTCCTTTTAAATGCAGGAATTTAGTTTCCTTGCCAAGGGAAGGCTTCCTCATCTGTTCTGGAAAATGAGCTATAATTTCATTATATATAGTATATAATAGCAGTATAAAACCAAGGCTGGCTCAGCATGGGAACCACATTATACAGGGGTTTTGCTCTTTCCAGCTGATGCTGAGTCTTTATGCCCCTCCTAAGTCTTTCCCGGTAACTTGCCCACATCCTGCATCAGACAAAAATAGAGAGAAAAGCCGCTTACGGGTGGACCGCGAGGCCCGATGATAGACATGCCGGCTTCTCCTGGAGCACCCTGCAGAGAGACAGAGCAGAGGAAAAGGGGTGAGAATAGGAGAGGAAAACACAAAGAAAACTATATTCCTGTCAAGACTGGGGTTAAATGAGGGTGCCTCAGGTGTGAGACCTTCAGGGCTTATGGGGCAGCTGCTGTTCCGGCCTCCCCCAGCTCCTGCCTCACACTTTGAGAGAAAAGATGTCCTTTAGAGCTGCTCAGATGTGCCAGAAAATGGAAGTGCACAGCAAGGAGAAGTATAAACACATAAAACACTTTCTGGCAAAACACAGGTTCTGCCCCATTGAAAGTGTGAAAGATGGCCTGAAACCATTTCTGTTTCCTTCCTGCGAGTTTCAGGAGGATTGTGTCCTGCAGAAGAAAGAAAAGAAAGAGGGATGTGCTGGGCTCCAGGGAAATGGGAGCTGCGGGCAGCTTATTTGGTTGCCTCCAAAAATGCCTCACTTGCATACTTCTCAAACTCAGCTGAGATGTGGATGAAAACAAAGCAAAGTGCGTGCTGGAAAAGAAAACATCTGCCTCTCCAGCTCCTAGCCACCCACAGCGTGTGATGGGCAGGACATGGCACTCTCTTTGGAAAACATGGTGTATTCCTGAGAGGCAGCTCCAGAAGTGCCCAGGGCTGGGGAGCTTTGGGATGGAGCATCCCATAAACCAAGCAGCCTACAGGAAAGCAAAGCACTCTGCAAAACAAAGCTGTGCCCTGCCAAAGACTTAGGGCTCTCATGGAAGGCTTTGGGGAAGCAGGGGTAATTAGGAGTGGTTTTTTTCCACTGTTTGTTTGTACCTATCTGCTGTCCCTTCATGAAAACTTCGGCCAGAAACAAATGCAAGGACACGCAGAGAAAAAGCAGAATGGCTTCGAGTGGAAAATTCTGGTCTGTTGGATAATGTTGGTTGGCTCCAATGAGCAAACAGTGAACACAAGGATGAAGAATCTCCATCCTACTTTACCATTCCTTGTTGTGTTTTTCTCTCTGTCTGCTACGAAGAGGAAAAAATTGGCCTGGTATGGTACTGCATGGATGACCCTCCTTGTCAGGTAAATATCCATCCCTTTCCTAATTTCTACACAGTGTTATTCAGTTATTCACAAATCCCAAACACCTCCATTTCCCTGCTCTCACAGGCGGGAGGTACTCACAGCCCTGGGGAAAACATACTAACACTGAAATGCCAAACGCTTCAAAACAGGGGCCAGTAGCAGGACTGCTTTGTAAACCAGCACTTCTTTGTGGATACAAATCCCAACTCACTGCACAGCAAAGAGTATGTGAGATGGTGTCCCACAGACTTAAACTACACCATCAGCTTTCCTCAGGAGGAAGAGGTCCCACTGTGTCAGAAATAGGAGCGTGCCATGCCACTTTATTCCTTGCTCCCACCTGCACCAGGGATCAGGCTAACCTGGGAGGTAGACGGGAGCTTGCAGGTTGGTTAGGGGAAGCAGAGCTGCCAGAGGAGGAGAAAGTCAATGGTTAAAATCCAGGAAGCCTTGAGGGAAGCCCGGCATGTGCCCACTGGCTCTTATGATGTTAGTAAATTGTCATAAACAAGAAACACAGCATCTTTGGAGGCTGACTGGCCTGGAAAGAATTTGGGAAATATACTTGCACTGACACGGAAGATGAGGCAGCCCAGGGGTGTGGAAGCCCAAAGCTGGCTGCAGTGGCCATGACTGTGATGGGTGAGCTTGGGCTGGCCCTAGAAGAGGACAGTTTGGGGGTGCTACAGGCTACAAGGAGCTGACTCACCTTCTCTCCGGACTGCCCTTTTAGTCCCTGGGTCAGTGGCACCCGTCACAGCCACATGCAAGAGGGTGCAGGGAAGAGAGAGAGAGAGGGAGAGACAAACACAGGCATCAGCGGCAAAGGCAAAGGCACGCTCTCCTGCCCCACAACCCTGGCTATGGGGCTGGGATGAGCAGAGTGGCCTCAGCTCCTGCCCCACTCCTCTTCCCTATCCTCACCATGGGATGCCTGAGCAAGGAGCAGCTCCAAAATACAGCACTCAGCCGGGCAGGGGATGGCCCCCTTTGCTCAGGGCAGAGTTATTTGGAAGGGGCAGCTGCCAGTGGCAGGCAGGGGTGTGTGTTAGCAAACCCAGGTTTAGCAAGCCCAGCTGGCGCATGAGGTGGCAGCGGGGAGACACCCAAACAGGGGGATGCTGAACCAGAGGAGGCCCTGGGTAGCACAGCAGGTGAAATGGAAACACCTCCCTAGCATGTATGTGGCTTGTAGGGCTGGTCACCCTGCAGAGATCAGGGGAGACCCTCAGGCTCAGGGCTCAGGGAGAGTACTCCCTGACTCGCACTGACACCTGACAAGGATTATCCTGAAAGCCCCCCTCCACTCCCCCCCCACCCCCCCGCCCAAAATTCTGGGGTTTGGAAGAGAATGGAGAAGATACGGCACACAAAAGAGGGTTTGACTTACCGGCCGCCCAGGGATTCCCATCGCACCTTTGTCTCCCTGGCAATTAAGGCAAAAATCAGAGGGAATTGGTAACTGGCCAAAAGCAAGGTTATAAAACAGCACAACTGAACTAAGCCACAGCAGCAGCTTTACACTGTGGTGCAAGTGTCCAGGGATTTTGAGAGGGAGAGAGAGAAAGAGGGAAGTNTCAGGCTAACCTGGGAGGTAGACGGGAGCTTGCAGGTTGGTTAGGGGAAGCAGAGCTGCCAGAGGAGGAGAAAGTCAATGGTTAAAATCCAGGAAGCCTTGAGGGAAGCCCGGCATGTGCCCACTGGCTCTTATGATGTTAGTAAATTGTCATAAACAAGAAACACAGCATCTTTGGAGGCTGACTGGCCTGGAAAGAATTTGGGAAATATACTTGCACTGACACGGAAGATGAGGCAGCCCAGGGGTGTGGAAGCCCAAAGCTGGCTGCAGTGGCCATGACTGTGATGGGTGAGCTTGGGCTGGCCCTAGAAGAGGACAGTTTGGGGGTGCTACAGGCTACAAGGAGCTGACTCACCTTCTCTCCGGACTGCCCTTTTAGTCCCTGGGTCAGTGGCACCCGTCACAGCCACATGCAAGAGGGTGCAGGGAAGAGAGAGAGAGAGGGAGAGACAAACACAGGCATCAGCGGCAAAGGCAAAGGCACGCTCTCCTGCCCCACAACCCTGGCTATGGGGCTGGGATGAGCAGAGTGGCCTCAGCTCCTGCCCCACTCCTCTTCCCTATCCTCACCATGGGATGCCTGAGCAAGGAGCAGCTCCAAAATACAGCACTCAGCCGGGCAGGGGATGGCCCCCTTTGCTCAGGGCAGAGTTATTTGGAAGGGGCAGCTGCCAGTGGCAGGCAGGGGTGTGTGTTAGCAAACCCAGGTTTAGCAAGCCCAGCTGGCGCATGAGGTGGCAGCGGGGAGACACCCAAACAGGGGGATGCTGAACCAGAGGAGGCCCTGGGTAGCACAGCAGGTGAAATGGAAACACCTCCCTAGCATGTATGTGGCTTGTAGGGCTGGTCACCCTGCAGAGATCAGGGGAGACCCTCAGGCTCAGGGCTCAGGGAGAGTACTCCCTGACTCGCACTGACACCTGACAAGGATTATCCTGAAAGCCCCCCTCCACTCCCCCCCCACCCCCCCGCCCAAAATTCTGGGGTTTGGAAGAGAATGGAGAAGATACGGCACACAAAAGAGGGTTTGACTTACCGGCCGCCCAGGGATTCCCATCGCACCTTTGTCTCCCTGGCAATTAAGGCAAAAATCAGAGGGAATTGGTAACTGGCCAAAAGCAAGGTTATAAAACAGCACAACTGAACTAAGCCACAGCAGCAGCTTTACACTGTGGTGCAAGTGTCCAGGGATTTTGAGAGGGAGAGAGAGAAAGAGGGAAGTGTGTTTGCACGTGCCCGAACCTGTCTTTAGAACGTGCGAGCCACCAGTTCGCTTCCACGTACGACAAACCCGCATATCTCACAACAGAACTTACATACAGCAATTTAGGCAGCAAAAGGAGCACAGGAGTCTCCAGTCAAACAAAATACAATCCCTATTTCCAACACTTCATAAAATCCAGGTCCTGGGAACTGGCTTCCTGCAGTAGCCAACTGTCATGTTTTTCTCTTCCTTGACCGAAGTCATCTGGGTGTTAGCTATTTATTTATAGAGTTATCACTTTAAAACACAATTCTCTTAGATTTGAAAATACTGTCCTGTCCAGAAGCAAGAGAAAAATGTGAGAACACGAGCTGACACAGGAAAAAGCACGTCTGGAAGAAGACATATGAGCAGCTGTTTTCAGTGTCCTCTATCCCTTTGAGATACTTCCCAGTGGGTTGTCAGCATGTGAGTGATCCTAACAGTGGTTTTGGGAATGATTTTGGGTCAGGTGACACTGGACAGAGCCTGGTAAACACATGAAAACAGGACCAGTGACAATTTTCTTCACCCACTTACCTACAAGGCAGTTGGCTGCCTCTTACAGCTAAATTGTACTATGCAATTAAAAAAAAAAAAATTACCCCCTCTGCGTTCCTGGTCGCCAAAACTGAAGGCTGTGCAGATCTGGAAGATAGCAGCTCATTGCTAAAGGATCTTGATGATTATGGCTTCAACAGTCATGTAGCTTTCGGTCTATATTTTGCAAAAATGACGTGATAATAATCCCTCAGTTCTGTTTCCAGCGACGTTTGGGGTTTTCTTATGTAAAATAGAATGTTCCTGCCCCTGGCTGACTGTGTCTGTAGACATAAACCTGGTTTTCTGGTTTCTGCAGCTGGAGACACCAGCCTCATTCCCCCACGTTCAGTCCCAGCGCGTGTGAACATAATCTGAAATCTCTGGAAGGGGAAGGCACTTAGTTCTGTTTGTTCTTCTGGGTGTACACAAAGGCTGTCCATCCCAAACTCAGACATTATTGCTTGGGATCAAACTATTCCCTGGTGGAAGTTCAGCCACTTCTCTCTCAGAGCTGGGAGGCTGTTCGGTACAGGGAGCATTCCTTTCCATGCAGCATGTGTTGTGATGAATTGAAGAGCCATGTACACTTTGCAAAAGCACCCCTTGCAGATGGATGAAACCCTAAACAGCTGCTTGATTTTAAGTTTTATTGATGACATATTATGGGAAACTGCTTTCTTCTATGGTTTTAGGTGGGTTCTCAGTCATGCTACTATTTGCCTATCTCTGTGTGTTGGCAGTGAGCAAAACTCCCGGTGTCGGCATCTGGCCCTGGGATTACTTTGTGGCTTCTGGAAGACATAGCGCTGAGCTTTCCTCTGCTTTTGGTCCCTTAAATGCTGCTTTCCTCCAGAGCTCAGCCCAGGCTGATTTCTCTCATGGTTTTTGAGGTAAAAGCTGCATTTACTTCTTCTGTCTCTGCTGTGGCTGGTGCCCGAGCAGGAAGAGCCCAAGGTCAGGGCTGAGTTGTGTCAGGTCTCCCATGAGTACCTGGAGTGGTACATGACGGCACCGTGTCTGGTATGTGACTGCGCAGAGCCCTCCAAGCAACAGCAGCAAAGGGGGAGCTCCCGGTAGCACAGCAAATAAATGCCAGATGTTTATAAGGAAAGGTTGTCTGTGACAGGGAGCCAGGAGAGAGCACTCGTGGGTGGATGATACCATGTAGGTTGGTTATCAAGTCCTGAAAAGCTGCCTGAAGCTCCCATATCAGAGTTAAAAGAGCATGAAAGGCAACCAGCAGCCTCCGTCCTGAGCCAGGGGAGAGCCAGCAGCACAGTTTACATTTCCTTCATTGGGAGCTTATTATGGCTCGTGCAGTCTCCAGGTGAGCCACAGCCTGGGGAGCAGGGAACCTTCACCAGGAAATCACGCTGCTGTAATTCCAAAACCCACGCTCCTTCCTCAGTCATGACTAACTCAGATGCAGATACTGTTATTATGGATTTTTGCATTTGTCCCAAGGTGACTTAGGCCTTCTAAATCCTGCTGCTACTAGCAAGTCCCACCAGCAAGAGCACTGCACACCATGCCTCTTCAACCAGACCCTCAAAGACATCTTCAAAAGTAGTGTTTCCCACACATAGGAGGGACCATGAGGGTTATGTTACCCTTTAAGTTCGGACCTACAAAGCTCCTGTGGTCCCTACTCTGTATGACCCATGTCCTGTTTGCAATATTCTATTCCACATCACATTTTTTTATGCGAGTCTACCTTCTACCACCTTATGAATGCTCAAGGCCACCTGATCAAAGTCCTGCCAGACAGAAAGAATGAGGGGATGAAACAGTGAGAATGAAGTATTTACCAGGAGCTGTGGCCTTTCTGTGAGGCTCTGAAACAAAATACACCGAAACAGCAAAAAATAGCCTCAAACTCCGAAGGGAGGGCTTGATAAAGAGATGGAATCAAATTGAAGGGTTTAGGAAACAGAATGGTTAAAAAACTCTCCACAGCTCCTTGACCATCAGCTCTGATTGCTTGGGTTTCCTAATCTCCTGCTTGTGAAGTTTTCTCTCCTTTTGGCACAACTCTACCCACAGCTCTCCACACAGGCTCTGAAGGTATCTGCAAGTCCACGGAGAGCAAGCTAATTACAGGGCTTTGACTTTCTTCCTTAGTTTCCATCTGCTAAATATTATTTTTTCATGTATGGAATTGCTGCAGTTGCCACAGAAATGTTGCATGATCAGAAATGGGAGAGAAAATGTCCGTGAGAGGATCTTTTGCTTCGGATGTGGTCCAGACAGCAAAAGGACTATTGCACGATTTCATCATTTCCTTCCTTCCTTTGCCCCTTTTAGTCCCAATCTCATCAAATATCTTACATGACTGCGGGTTGCCCTTGCCTTCACCAAAGCCTTGACTGACTTCAGGAATAAGGCTGGGAGTATTGGTTGGGCAAGAGAAGATCATGAAGATCCCTTTTGCTGCTGTGGTGTTGCTGATCCATTTCCCTGGCTTTTGTCCTTGTCCTAAACTGCAAGCAGGACTCAGTGCATTTCTAATGAGTATTTCTGCTCATCTCCATGCTCAAGCCAACTTTAGCACTGGAAGCTAAGCCCTGCCACACAGTGTGTTGTCTTTTGCAAGCTGGGAAACAAGAATGGGAGAGAGGTGTGGCATGGTCAGCTTTGGGGCTGCTATCCAAAACAACGTGTATGACAATCAGCCAGGCAGGAGCCCAGGTTGTTGCTCATAAAACCATTTCCATTTCAATCATGAGAAATACGGAGGGGTGGGGGAATATTTCCTACGGTGACATGTAGGACTCACTTGGCTCTTCAGAGGTGAACTCTTGCTCACAGTGACTGAGCCAATCTCGCTCGCCAGCTGATCAGAAACGCAAGAGGTCCTGAATGAGATGAAGGTCCTATTAGTCCAAGACAAATTCCACTTTGGCTAACAACACTCAGTCTGCCCAACTTCCTCTTGTTATTTCCATTGGCTGTAGCGTTCCTCACAGCCTGTCCTAGAAGTCTGCTTGCAGAGACAGGTTCAGGGGTCACAATAAGCCAGGATATGGTAGCATATAATGTCAGCACTTCTCTGGTGGTCCCATGTGCTTCTGCCAGGCTTCAATCTCTCATTACAATATTAGGTTTCTAACCCTTATTGCTGCAGAGAAAGCCTGGAGTGTGTGTCTTCCTCTGCCCACAAAGGCACTGACTGCTTTCTAGAAGACATCTGTGTTGATCTATTGATTTCTCTCTAATTTGTCACAGCAATAATAGAAATGCCAGCACCACTACGAATTTTGTGCCCACCTCATCCCTTTAGTGCCAATATATGGGCTACCCAGGCTGAAGTGGCAGGGACAGCCATGGATGGACCCACTTGCAGCTGCCTGCAGAGAAGTGCTCTCCTCCCAAAAAGCCATAGCTAATGCTGAAATACATCCCCTTCAGCGGCCAGTCCTGAAAGCCCCTGGGATAAGCTATCGCTGAAGTTTTGCATGGATCAGGGCTTCCAGCTGTGAAATGCTTTCAGACCTTTTGGCCTAGAAGGTGCAACTTTTTGGAAGACTGTTGTCATTAAATAGGTCTGTGCTCGTATATCCGTGGGAGTTCAGTCTATAGCATTTCAGCCTGATGAAAGGGGAAAGAAAATAGGTTGTGCAGCAACTACTACTCAGAACGTCATCTGCAAACTGTTTAAGACATTTTTGTGTGAACAGACAAAAGATGACTACCGTATGTTTAACTTCTCATGTTCCTTCACAGAAACCTTGAATAGTCCCTCTATTGTACACAAATATAAACCGTTTCCTTTGGAAGGGCCGTGCTAGAGACAATACAGCATTTCTTTATAATCCTGAGAGTTATCAATACATGGCTTCAGTCCTTGCATTGCTTCTTCTGGTTCACTGTGGGTCTCGTAATAGCTGCAAGAAAATTTCTGCAATAACCTAGCTATTTTCCTGAAGCCTAAATTGTCTGTGCTGAGGTTTTACATTAGCTAACATTTGAAAAGGAAGCTGTCAACACAATTTTTCCTCTGAAATTGATAGTTGCGCAGCTATACTTGAAGGCCCAGCAGTTCAGCCAGCCCGGGTGAGTAGCAGGGAACAAGTCCCTCCAGCTCGGCTCCTGCCATGTGTTTGTGATCTATCTTTCCCTTTTCTGCAAACACATTTCATTCAGCACGTGGCATCCCATGCATGTGAAGCACATACAGCCGGTTCCCCCGGAGGCTGTGGGGCCAACTAGTAACACACAGATCTCTGCACCACGTGAATTTGCCACGCCCCCACCCCTGCGCTCCCTCCATCTCCCCCTCAGAGGCTGAGGTGCAGCCAAGAGCAATCCCACCCCAATCCAGTCCTGAGCTCCCACAGTACTTGCTGTTCGGGATATTCCAGGCTGCCAGCACTGCAAAGGTGGCTACCAAACCCGACACCACAGACAGGAGGCTGCGAGTTCATGCCCCACAGACTCTGTGCCAACAGCTTCTAAAACCATAGAGGTTTGGTACTTACAGGCGGACCTGAAAGAGAGAAGAAAAATAAACAGTAATTAATTTTTTTATGCAATAAATCCTAACAAGAAGAGCTAGAAGAAAACATTGCACCGTCTTTTGGGCTTAATCCTCAGGTTGCTCCCATTTGCTGATGCGCCTTAACCAGCTCCCTGCTTGTTAATTAAGGTATGCTCACAATTAGCAGCTGCTAGTAACCACCGTGAGTGCAGGGCAGCCTCTGATAGCCCTGTCCTGGGAAGGCCATGCGAGTCAGCCTCTTGGCACCTTCACACTGAGTTTTGGTCCTTTGGCACACGTGGGAATGAAGGATTTGTAATTTATATGACTCCCCTTCACATCCTGCCCACGCCTGAGGGCTGAGAAGGTTGGATTTGAGGAGGCAAGAGCCCCTTTGCTGCTAAAATTCCTAGCATTTCATACTACCATCAGCGATATTGCAAAGGTGTGAAATGGTTAACGAGGAAACTACAGCTATTAGAGACATCAGGTACCTTTTCTCTTTAATACAATCAAATTTTCCCCTTTACTTCTGCCTCTGATCCCATAGAAGCCCATCTGCCCTCTTGGAAGAAATTCCCTCAAATCCTTTGGGTTTCTTTTATTTTGGAAATCTTTTTTGGAACCTGCCAGTGTGGAGTACTGCATCTCTTTCATACAGAATGGTTGTACAATATATATCAGGGCTTAAACAGCACATTTCTTTCATCAGTTCCCAGAAAATTCCTCAAAATCCTGACAGATATTGTGTGTGTGGAAAGAAACCCCTAGACTCACTATTTTGTGGTTTCCTCTCTGTGGGAGAAGCAAGATACACCATACAACTGTCAGGGGTTTCTACATTTTCCATACTTTACAGACACTCTGCGTTTTTTTTTCTTCACACCAAGTGCCAAGAAGTAAGGCTAAGCAGTATAACAGGCGAGCTGACAGATAACAGGCAGCAACCTCCTCTTTGTATGGGAGGCGGATGTCACGGTAAGCACCTGTGGAATACGTCATCATCTTGAAAATGCCCCTGGCTGAAAGTCCACAAAAGAAACTGGAGACTTTGGATGAACAAACGTTTTCCACATTGGAAATCTCTCACTTCGCATGACTCTCTCATAGCAGGTTTGGTGACCTAAAGTTTCCCTGTCAAATGCCACTGTTAGACACAGCTTTCATTGTGGTTGATCAGAAGAGGTTACCTCTATAGAGCAACTTTTGGTTAAAATACAAAAAATAGTAACCACCTCCATGATAGCTGACAGACAGAGCTAAAGCCAACACTTGCAGCTGGAAGGCTCAACAACTCAAAACAACTCAAATCAAATTTAGGACAGGAGCTCGGGGTGACCCAGATTTGGTTGGCCTGGCAATCGCCCACCACGCCGGTGTTGATGCTGAGGTCACTGTCCTACTTGGTACACCAAGTCTAAACAACAAAAGGGCTTCTGATCAGAGAGTTCATTTAGGAGGGCAAGGTCAGACTCAGAGGCAGGAATCCTAATTTATGCTGGACTTGGAGAAAAGAAAAAAAAAAAAGAAAAAGAGAGAGTTTTCCGAGTCTGGCTTGGATGACAATACAGTTCTGTGAGAGTACTGTTTTGGAGAGATTTTGTTTCAGACTGAGTGCCCTGTCACAAGGTCAATGCTCATAGCTCGCCAATACACGGACTTTATTTCCATTAGCAGCACTACAGACCCTTAATAACCCGCATACCTGTCTGCATGGCCTTGGGGCACTCATGGATTGCATGAACTGAACTGTTGAGCTAATATTAAAAGAAAAACGTAAGGACATGCAAACCCTGAGCCATCCCTGCCCTTCCAGCCCAAACACAACCAGCCAGCAGCACAGCCTGTAATGGTATTGCCATACCACTGAGAGCAAATATAAGCTCGTTTGCTCCAGAAGCTCTGTCCACAGAGCGGAGTAAATCAGCAATGCCGGCAGCTCTGGGCCATGCACCCCACACAGATCAAAGGAGGGAGGAATAGTGGAGGCCCATCTCTTTTATGTGCCCCCTATAAAATTAATGGTTATGTGAAGGGGACTGCACAGTCTTGTGTAAACACTCATCAGTGAGCTGCAAGGACACAGTCTTGGCTGCAATAAGTCAACTGGGAGAGACCATCCAGGGACTGGGCTTCAAATGCCAGGATCATCTGTGTGACCCAGGAGAAAGCGAAGCCCTCAGACAGAGTCATTTCCAAAAGCAACATCGTCTTGCATGGGCTGGAGGAGGAGGAGGAAAGATGTTCTAAAGACAGCAGGGAGGGAGGAGCTGCTGCTGGATAAGCTGTTGCAAAGCATAAGGGATTTTACAAAGCAAAATAAAGCTTCAGCAAAATGCTTTGGTCGTATGCTGTCCCAGTGATAAATGACAAGGTGGGGCAGAGGTTCTAAAGTGGCTCGTTCTTTAACACAAGTAGTACATTGATGCACATTAGAGGAAAGAGTGGGTAAAGGAGGACGGAGATACTTGCACCTCTACTCTCAACTACTCCAATCATCGGCAGCGCAGTGAGCTCGGCCCTGGCCAAAGCTCTGGCCCAGACAGGGATGCTGACAACCCTGTAAGCCAAGAGAACAAACCCACAAGCTGACCAGGCTGCATGGGACCCTTAACAAAAGCCACCTGAACTGCAACAGAATCACCACACCACCACTGCATGTAGTCCCCATGTCACCTGTCTTTTGCAGTCCCAGCCAGTTTGGGGCAACTGTGTGGAAACAGGCCTGCTTGCCCCAACATGGGCCAGGTCTTGGTGGTGAACTCCAAAGACCTCCACAAACAACCAGGAGCCAACAATCTTGACAGCCACAAGTAATCCAACCTACTGCAGGTTCCTCCTCTTCTTATAGCAGGCTCTTTTGGGGTGAGACAGAGGTGGTGCTGCACAGGAGATGAGTTAGATCCCCTTTCCATGTAAACAGTCAACAGAGAGAGAATGAGTCAACAGAGCAGCAATAAAAGCTACCATGAATGTTTCCAAGCCCATTCCATAGCTAAGCTCAGCCAGCAGACAAACCCAGAGCTTCCAGATCACCAAATTCCTCAGCCTTGCACAGACAGAGAACCCCCACTTGTAATTAGCACCTCCAGAGCCTGTGTGTTTTGAACCTGATCTTGCTGGGACCGGAGTGATGCCGGTGCTGGCATGTGGGCTGCAGCACGACCGTCCGCCCACGGCGGGCTGCTCAGGAAGCATCTCTCCGTGCCGGCGCCTCGCTGGAAGGCACTGGAGGGCTGTAAGTGACTGCAAGTGCTGTTTATCCAGCTGCGAGGCTTGTGGAACAGCGGGGGACGGAGGAGGGGACGGAGAAAACGTGTCAGGAGTGGACGAGTGGGAGGAAGCAGTGGTCTCCTGCAAAGAGGAGACCTCCAGAGTACCTTTGAAACTGAACATTGAGAAAACAAAGAATTCTTGTAGGGGTACCCAAGGTCCCTCCAAACATATGGCCTCTGGAAATTAGCACCATCTGCACTGTCCCTTCTCAGCTGCTCTGGTTTTTATGCAGATAGAAAAATTCCTTAAAGAAGCTCTGCCTTTCCATAGCACAAGTGAGCAAATGGGCAGCCACCTAAGGGTAGGTCCACCTTATTGCACATGCAGAAAGAGCACACCTGTGGTGAACAGCAAGGCCATGCCACAGAGCCCTCTGTTCACTTGACCTTCCTCAAGGCCCGTTCAACCAGTGACCGACTACAACAGAACCGCAGTGATTCCTTTTCTCTCACCCACTCAGAGAGATAAAATACCACCCTCCACCCTGTAGCCTCTTTGACCTCAGAAAAGGAGAGGCTTAGTTTTGCAAGTGGGTCAAATTTATCCTAGTCGGGAAAGTCCCATGTTCCAGACTATCAGATGTTAAAAGCTGGACATAGAGGAGCAGGTTTGCTGAGAGGCCTTCTGCTGATGACAGAGATATTCTCCAGCTTGAGATGGCAGGGCTCTCTGGACCGAGAGGTTGATTGAAATGATCCCATCCACCTATGGGCATTTCCTGAAGTCTGGAAAAGAGTCCATTCTTAAAAGGTTCCCAAATGCTGTTGCTTATTTTTTTCCCTCTAATTTCTTGGATTCAGGCAGTACAGTACAGTGTCTGCCATGTGGGTATCTTCCAGCCTGCTCCAAAAGCTCACATACAAGGGGGGGGGGTTTCCTCTTGTATACCATGCACAAGATGAGGAGGACAGAGAGAGATCACGAAGACATTATTGTTGCTTACTTGGGTCCTCACTACACACTCTGGCAGGAGAGAAGATGTAAACATGTAATCCATCCCTGTGAGGAAATCCAGCCATTTCACAGACCGAGAAGCCAGCCTTAGGGAGTTAGAGAGATACAGTTACTTCCTGCCATTCAGGGCTATGTTAATTGATAACAAGATAGCTGTGGCCAGGCAATTAGTTATGAAATGCTGATTAAAATGTCAGCTGCCTGAGCATGACCTTACCCAGGGCAGCATGGAACCCCTAATTCATGGCTCCATGGGCACTGAGTGCAGATTGACCCCATTTCGGAGCAGGCAGACCCCAGCTGGATGCATGGAGTACAAACAATGAGTTTGGCCTATTTTAAACACGGGCCATGCTGCAGTTTTCACACAACAGATCCAGAGTACTCATACTCTTCTAGAGCCATCTCTCCTACCTCCATCAGAGGACAAATTATGCAAGGGGAGGCAGAGGGAACATTAACTCAGAGAACATCAAATGAAAAGGCAAAAATGCCATGTGCCTTGCCATAATTCAGTTTTATTAGCTGTAGGTGGAATTAAAGACAAAAAAATCTTGAAAATAATGAGAAAGACTTTAAACACTGACTACCCAAAGCACAGCCTCCAGAAATTTTGCTTCAGGTTTTGTCAGCAGTGGCAGAAAATCTGAGTGGATAACTCACTCCAGAGAGCAAAAGGTCAGGCCCCTCCACCCCTAAAACATTCCTCTCTTGGCTACACCCTTGCAGAGTGGCAAGAGGTTCTTCAAAGGATTGCAGAAATGTTGAACAGTGAAAGGCCATCAGGATTTCACTGCCAAAAAATCTGACAAATGCTAAGCTAAGGCACCAGGTTATGCCAGTCATTCCAGCTCGTCCCCAAAATCAAACCCATGACATCACCATGAGACTCGGCAGTTAATATCAGCATCTGTTGAGGATAAAAGTCATTGCTCAGGCACTCTGAGCACCCCAGCGCATCACCACCACCAGCCCAAGCCAAGCAGAAAGCCACAAGCACAGCACTGAACAAAGTCCAAAGGATGCTATGATCAAAGCAGACACCAAGGAGAAGCCTCACAGAAAAACTAACGTGATTAAGCATTAGTCTCAAAAATGAAAGAGGGGGTTTGATAGTGGAGTTTAATCACAGATCCCAAGTGCATCTCCAAACATCTCTGCTTCTTTCAAAAAAAGTCTATAAGGACAATGGGAGCCAGTCAGGCACCAGAGCCAGAAAAATCTGATAAGGGTAAGTGGGGCCTTTGGCATAACCACAGCCAGCCCATTAGGCAAATTAAAGTGCTCAAAGACAAGGGCTCAACAATAGACAAGCAATAGTATTCTGATGAACATTTGGGAGAGCCCCTTGCAAAAAAAAAAGGACAGGAAAGGGTCAAGAAGAGATGGCCCACACAGTGCTGGCTTCACCCAGGACAAACAGAGCACCTCTGGCACTGCCAGGGGAGAAATAGTGGGATGGCCAATGCTGGGCAGCACAATGCTCATTTTGGGCAGGCATCCATGGGTCAGCAAGCTTTTCCTAAGCAGCAAACAATCACATTTGTCCCTGCCATGCTGAAGCACTTAGCACCACAGAAAGCAGAGAAATCCGGGCTGGGAAGGACTCCCAGGGTCAGCTCACCCAGTGAATTTTCATGCTTGAAGGCCCCCCCAAGGTTTTCCAGTAGTGGTGTGGACCCCTGGATGGGAAATTGAAACCTTATGGTGGCAGGCTCATTCCACTCCACCACCTTCTGCCAAAGAGCCAGCGTGCCCCCAGGCTCCAGCAAACCACCAGCCCAAAACCGCTACTCTTGACTATGGCCCTTTCTCTTCCCCTTCTGCCTCCCCTGAGCAAACCAAACAGAGATTAAAGGATTCCTGTGAAATGAGAGTGACACGAAACTGAGGAGGGAACATCTTCAAAGCAACCAAAGGAATAAAAAGTCTGTACCTAGCCCATTTGGACAAATATTTCTCTAACCTGTTGCTGTCCTCTGGGGATAGCGACACCACATGCTTCCCTAGTGATCCAGTCCAGGCAATACCCAAGCCCTGATTCATAAGGCCATATTTATTATCTTTCTTAGAGACTACCCAAAATTTCCAGTGTTGTTGTTTAAGTCAGTCAATGACCTCTGATGCACAGCAAATTCAAAGAAGAGATTTTTTGGTTTCTCTCCTTTTTGCGGTTACCTCATGTATTTGATGTCTGCTGTCCTGTTCCTCAGTCTTCTCTTGTCTTTAGACTAAACAAAACCTAATTCTTCCAGTCTCTCTGCAGAGGCCATGTTTTCTGGACCTCTGATTGTTCTTGTTTCTCCCCCTCAGTGGCCTTTTTGCCTCTTAAAATGTAATTCTCAAACAGCAATCTCCTCTCCAGCTCGCTGCATGAGTCAATGGCAGACAACTTGGTGAAGGCAGAAGACATGGTGTCTGTTTATCTTATCTGCAGGGTCTTACTCACAGAGGGAAAATGAGTTCCTCCCTGTCACCACCTCTGCCTTGCCCTTATGTTCTGACATGTCACTTGTTCTTTATGAGCCCTCAAAGGCTCAGAGATTTCTTTAAGAAGCTGATGTCCTCACTGTCTGGCGTGACTGGCACTCATGTTCCAGTGGGAAGGAAGGTCTCCTCCTCACTCACAAGAACAAATACAGCCTTTTCTTAGTGTCCTTGACAGTCCCACCTCACTGTAGACTCGCAGTTTTTCATCTTGCATACCCATTCATTTTAAATCCTTCCAGTTTTACTTTCCTCCTGTCTTAAATTTCAGCTTGCTGAGGACTTCATGATTTTATTTAGCTAATCTCTTCCTGTAGCTCCTATGCACTGGGACACTTCAACTCGTGCCTTCAACAGTTTCCCTGTCATGCTGCTGAGTTTTCTCAACTTCTTCCCCAGTTCCTACTCTCCAGAGGCATTACCCCACCAATTCTCCAGCTCCTTCTGTTTTTGAAACCCACCTAAACACCTGGACATTTCCAGAAGCACCTCGCAACTCTTAGTCTGAAGATGTGCATGTCAATTCACTAAGCTACCATTCCAACAAACCCTACCCTTTGGCAGATGTTTGGTAATCTCTCTGGAACTCCCACCCTACATCCCCTAACACATCCTTTTCCATGACCAGGAATAAGAAGGTGGCATCTGAAAGCTCTGGAGAGATCCAAACCAGTTTGAAAATTGCAGCTGGTTGTTCAACAGGAGTCTCTCATTTCTGCACCGAGGAGCTGGCCACTTCTTCAGTACTTGGCCAGGCCCTGCACAAGTCCTATTCCTCAGAGACCTGCAGAATTAGGAAGGAACCAGAGGGAAAAAATGGCCAAAGTAAATCATGGCTGGGTAAAGTAAAAATCAAAATCCAAGGCATTTTTACTTCCTGCTGAAAATTACAATCTCTCTCATGATGTGGTTGTCTGGCAAAAGTAGAAAGTTGGACCTTACTATAGCTAAAAATAATTTGAATAAATTCTCTGATCATGCACTTCAAATGTAAACAGCACACTTTATTCACTTGGCAAATTGCATAATTCCTATATAATTTTTGCAATTAGCAGCTGATTTTAATAACTAGTGTACTGTTACTTTTTTCTCCCCCCTAATTCTTGTTATTCGTCTCTCTTTTCCATCTGCTAACTCTTTTCTTCTTCCTTCCTCCTTCCAAAGTACTTTGCAACTTTTATAACAGCAAATTCTGTCACCTACCCAGGGACGAACAAAAGACCATTGTGTTCAATTTATCTTTTAATAGACTCCTTCCTCAAATATCTCACGGACTGCCAGTACTGTCTTCCAGACCCTGTCTCACACCCTTTTGAGTTATGAAAATGTTTGGGAGGGTCTTTCCTTTAGCCCAGACATTTTTCCACCCCAGATGATTGATAGCTCCCAGTTACCACTAATTACCCTATCAGCAGTTGGACATGAGCCTAGCCACAGTGCTCTTCCTCCAGAGGCCAGCAATGCATCCCTGTCGCTCGTTATCCTCTCCTTCAAGGATGGAACAAACTGACTAATTAGAGACATCATAAATTCTTCCTTCAGGCTCTTCCTGATGCGTCGCCTTGTTTCCAAACAGAGCATGTGGAGGAGAGTTGGGCTGATGCTAGTCCTTTCAAAAGGAAAAATGCGATGGAGTTTATGAGCCTAAGTGGGTTTGCTCAGTGTGTTTTATGGAGCAGAAGAGGAGAGTATTCATTCAGCCAACTCTAGCTGATGCTTTTTAGCACATCTCAAACTGGAGAGGCTGGTTTATCTTGGCTACCCCCGTGCCTGGTCAGAGCCAGACCGGGGCAGGACGCACATGTGGAGACAACCTGCATCGGCTTACAGGGATAAAGGACTCACGGCTTCCCCTACCTAGAACAAATTGAACATGCAGATCCCTTCCCCGCTGCCTCCAGTGCCACCACCAGATGCACAGCACACGCTATGGAGAGAGCCATTGAACTGGAAAGGCAAACAAGTAACCCCAACCAACTACTGCCTCCCACAGAGCATGGTCTGGAAGGCACCTGTATTCTCTCATCTTCTCAACATGGCAAATTTAACTCCGTAAGTTTGCTGAATTCTGTCAGGACCTCCATCTTGTTGGAGAGGGCAAGATTTTTCTTATTTAGCATACAGATAGTGAGAGATCCCATTATAATCTCGAAAAGATAGCACAATGAAAATAGAAAAGAAATACTTTCCCTTCTCCCCAGAGCAGAGAAAAAATAACTTGGAGGAAAATCAAGCAAATTTACACATCAGTTACTCTGAAGCTCTTCCTCCCAGACAAAAAGAAAGTCCCTGAGGGCACGAGGGGAAAAGGGCATTATATTTAGAGAGAAGTTTCTCCAAAGTACATGGGGCATGTTGTACACCTGGTAGAAAAAGGTTGAGGCTCCTCAGCCACTGCTAAAAAGGCAAGTTCTATCAAAACAGGAAACTCTCACTGCCCTAGAAAAGAAGAGAGCAAAGAGGAGGAAGGAGAGCCAAGGTCTGCAACAGTCTGCTGCATGGGAAAGGCACGTAGAAAAACCCATGTGGAGGAGGGGCGAATGGCTGAATGCATGCCAAACCATGTGGGGCTGAGGATAGCGCGTGCCCCACACCAGCCCTCGAGCCAAGAGTCACGTTTGTAGCTTCCTTCCCTAAAGGGCCTGAGAGCCACTTCCCATCACTGCCCCAAGAAACTCCAGGACCCTGCCTATTAAGATACAGTTTACTGCAATAGCAGAGCATGGAGATCTATCCAGGATGGCTTTGGAATTCAGAGACAGAAATACTCACAACCATACCTGATAACCCCCATCTCCACCTGCTTCCGCAGAAAATAAGCATTTTCTATAGGCAATCAGGTCATCTATAAGCAAGAGATCACCACAGAAAACACGAGGCTACACCTTTCAGAAAAAAACACGTGTCTTGCCCCCTCTCCTCTCCTTCTGTTTTTAAGCCCACTTTAAATAACATTGTACAGGGGGTGGCAAAGAGCCCCACAATACCAGAGCTTCTCCCTGGGTTTCAGAGGGGTCAGAGCCAGGTACACCACTCCCTGTTGAGCAGAGAGCTGACACATGGCTCCCTCGGTGTGGCCAGGGCAGTGCCACAGACCCATAAACTCTGTAGGTGCTTTTGGGGTTTCAACCCCTCTTTCACATGTGTGACACTTGCACATAGTAGGGTCTAAAGGGAAGTTAATTTGTAGTCAAGGACTGCTGTTTTGGGAGACATAACTAGTCCCTCTTTGCTGCCAAAATTGCTCTAATAAGGAGCTAATATTTTAAAACTAAACAAAAAAAAATTTAAAAAATCCTAGCCCATTGTGTTCTTCAACTCCGTTAGGGACGAGGCCAACACACAACTCCCAGCAGCTGCTGTTGCCTCCAGCAACATCGCCTCCGTGGGACAGCAGCGGCAGATGACAGAGGAGAAGGACAAGAAAAGAGCAGCCACCAGGATCTGGCTGCATCCACCCAGTGCCACATTCCAGTACCAGGTTCAGCCTCTGGAAGACCCCTTCCAAAAGGTCCTCTACCTGC
This sequence comes from Dicrurus megarhynchus, assembly GCA_013399195.1. Taxonomy (NCBI): domain Eukaryota; kingdom Metazoa; phylum Chordata; class Aves; order Passeriformes; family Dicruridae; genus Dicrurus; species Dicrurus megarhynchus. The sequence goes on along the minus strand of VXAD01000128.1, from coordinate 856,627 downwards.
TGCTGGTTGAGCTGCTCAGCAAGGGTAGCCTGGCATGGATGGGATAGCTGGGTGGTCCCCAGTGAGGCACACACACTGCCCGGAGCAACACAAAATCATAATAAACAAGTCCCTCGCATAAAGTTCTGTCAGTTCAGATTCCAGTTCAGCTGATATAATCTTCATTTTCCCTTTGAAAGAAAGGAAAAAAAAGAAAAGCAAAAAGAAAAAAACCAGACATCCTAAGGGAGAGGAGTGAGGCAAACGATGGATTGATACTGCCCGTGTGTGTCTCAGCCCCCCCTGTGTTGTTAATCA
>VXAD01000128.1:791986-856314 GCA_013399195.1 Dicrurus megarhynchus | reverse complement strand
CCCCCCCCCCCCCCCCCCACCCGGGGAATACACTGATTTAATTACCGCCTGCTTGCACAGCCCATCTGTGATGCTGCTCACCCAAGACATTGCATGAGGAAAAAACAGACAGAGTATCAGCACCCAGGCTAGAACAGGATAGGCAAGCAGAACAGGAATCATCCCAGTCCTGGTTTGGGGAGTGAGGGAGTGAATTGGTCCAGGAAGCACATGCAAGCAGGCTGCCACCCAATCCGTTATGTGCAAGAGATAGCATCAAAGGCCACATCACTGCCCCGCCAGAGCCCTGGGCACTGCAGAGGGGATGGATGCATCAGGGAGTCACCTTTCTTCTATCTGAAACACAATCTTATTTTGAGGGGAAAACCGAAGACACACAACGGAAAACGCAGGGGTTTCCAGATTGGAAAGGGGAGACATAGCCAGATACCATGGAGGGCAGATGCCCAGTTACCAGGTGTCATGTCACAGCCCACTCCTCTCACCAGGTGCACAGCACAGACCCCACATGTGAGCACATCTCTCCAACCCCTCTGATTGTCATGCTACTGGCATTCTGCAGTGTTAATCTGGGATGTTTGAGTATCACTCTAATGCAAACCAATATTTTCCAAGGCTTCTGCTTCACAATAAATTCATAATGTCAAAGAGGCAGTGCACAGAGGGACACGGACCTGGTACAACTCCTGGAAGGAGAGAACTGCATCAAGTGCATCCACTCTCAAAGTGACTCATCAGACAGTCACTTTGAAGGGGCTTCAGCACAAGATGTGGGTTGCTGCTCTCCCACCTGGGGGACAGCCGGGAGGTTTAATAATTAATGGCCATACACTCATCTGCAAAGGCTGGCACAAAAAGTGTCACTGCGTCTTTAACAGCTGCCAGCGATGGGAAACTCATTGGAGTGTGTGTTCGGAGGGGAAGAAGGTTAAGATGATTAACTGGTGCTAACAAGTTTAGGATGTGGAAGAAGTATTTTCTTGGACGTCCATCAAAGAGAGGATTGAATGTTCCCCAGCGGAGGGGGGGTGGTATGTGTTTAACAGATGAGGTTTCTGCCTCCCGAGGCCCGCCCAACCCCGCATGATGCAACCTCTCCCTTTTAAAGGCTGCCTCTGCCCTTGTACCATCAGCGTACCTGCGGCCCCAGCCTGGCACAGGGGCTGAAAGGCGATCCGGGGGAAGGAAAGCCGTCCCTCCCCTCTTCCTGTTGATCTGCGTCCTGGGACACCCTCGGGCACCGGCAGATCAGCCTGGTCCTTGGTCCCCACAGGGCAAAGGTGTGGGCAGATGCCCGGAAAAGCCAAGAGGGAATCGGGTATCACCACACCGAAAGCAGAAACCTTGGAGAGGACAGCTCCTCATGGGCCTCTACATCCCACTGTAAAAACCCTCTCTGCCCCACCATAGGGACACCAAACAGAGCCATCCTGCCATTGGCCAGGCCAGCAACCCACTTTTTACCTCCCCATTGCCCTTAAGCACGTGGCAGCATCTAGCATTGGTGCCGCAGCAAAGTCCCCTTGCAAACAGCTTTGGAGCGAGCCACTTGGCGCCTGCAACATCTCCTTTGGCCCATCCTGGGTATTTTCAGTGCTCTTCGGCGGCTGGCGGGCGCCCACGCTTTGCGCAAGGGGCTCGGCCGCCACCGGGCGCCCTGCCCCGCCGTGGAGCCTGGCGGCCGGTACGACTCACCCTCATTCCTCCGGCCGCCGCAGAGCTGCCAGGATGGGCAGCACACGCAAGACCCACGTCGCGGGGCCCGGACGTGCGTCAGCCGCTGACGCAAACCAGCCCGGCCATGTGCACACAGCCCAGGCCTGGGAAAACTCCTCCACCCCGGTAGCACGCTCGTGCTGAATCAAAGCCGTCGCCGTACAGTAGCAGTGCAATGTGCTCTTCGGGTTTCCTCAGCCAGCTGGGATGTTTTTGCCTTGCTTTGTCAAGGCGCTGATTTATGCCCATATGTACCATATACATTGTAAGCACAGGCACGCAATGGTGTAAACACTTCTACCAAACATCTGTACACAAACCCGTCAAATATGCAGAAGCTCCCTGCTGCAGCCCTCAACATGCGCCCCCGGCTGCCCCACAGGCAACCTGTCGGGGCCCAGTCTGCATGTGGGGTGCCGTGTGCCACTGGATTTGTTATTCGGACATGGACAGTAAAGGTCACATTGGGACCATGGCCTGATAAAAATCAGCACAGCCACAATGCTCTTCTCCTGCCTCAGTCTGTGCTTTGGCTGGAGCACTTCACAGCGGGTATCTGCTCCAAAATCTCTTTCCCATGCATTTAATCCTCAATGTCTTTCTCTGCACCATTCTTTGCCTGAGGAATAGGTTAGTTTATCCCTGGCTTTGCATGGGGAACGGCTGTATCAAACAGCCAAGGTTTATCCAGGGCTGGGATATAACATTTGGGCCATAATATACAAGCACCATTAAAGTTAATGCTTGTGTCACCAGGACTCATGCACACCTGAATATGAATGTTCACCTGTTTGCACCTTTCGGCAGAGTTCAGCCTCCAGAGAAAAAGTCCCATAGCAATTCCATGTCTTTCGAGGAAATTCTTCCTACCTTCCAGCCAGTTTAAAATAAAAAAAGCTGAAAATAAAACGTTTAAAATAAGAAGGCATATAAAAGACAAAGTGGGGAGCCCTGGGGTGTACAGAAGGCAGGCCTGAGCATCACAAAGGGGAATTATACAAACAAGTAGACGGGTGTAAATAAACAGGCCACCCTCTTTCAGAGCACTTGTGTCCATCACTGTGCCAAAGTGCCTTCCTTTGTCAATGCTTTGGCTGTTTCTAAGCATATTTTGGATAAAGAGGGAAAGGCCGAGGTGTTTGCCATCCTAACTCTATTGGACAGTAGCACCACAGGGATGCTCTAAGCCCTCCAACCATTTTGCAGTGCAGGCCATGCTCACAACTGTATTAATGCCTTACGCAAGCCCTCCCAATCTGCACAGAGGCAACAACAGCAGGTTCATTAAAATCAATTAAATACTCCTTAAATACTCCTAAGCAGACTAAGCCGGATGAGTTGATGCTTAGAGGTATAAGGAACATCCTTTCTCCCTCTTCCTGTACCTCAGCCATGGATGTGGCAATATACAGGTGACAAAACCTAAGGTTGGGGTGACTCCTCAAGCTGCTCCAGGGCAGTTAAGAGCACAGCAGCATACATGTTAAGAGAAAGAGAGTTAATTGACCAAACAAACTATTTGTTTGTTTTTTTCCTGAACTGTTCATCCCCATTTATTCATAACTGCTCACAGAATCCATGGAATTCATTGTGTGGTTTGCATCTTCAAAACAAATGAAACAACAGTATGCCTAAACCAAACAAACCCCAACCCAAAATACAGCCAGCAGCCCAGGACGCATGAGCAACTTTCCAGGCTGAAGTGTGTATATACTCTGGAGGGCCCAAAAATGTGGATGGGGGAATATATTTAAATTTCAGGGAATAATAGAATTCCCAGGAAGACGTCTTACAAAGCAGGGAAAAAAGGAGGGTAGTATTTAAGCAATGATTATGCTGCAATTTTTCTTCCAGATGTGCTATGGGGATGGCGTGCCAGAGAATCCCATTTTCTAACATGGCAACGTGCTGCTGTGGCTGCAGTGGTGCCGGATGCCCATCTGCAGCAGCCCAGGCACTGCTCCCTCCAGATCCCAGCTCTCTGGCCAGCCCTGCCATGAGGGCTTAGCCTTCCAAGGGAAAACACAATTCGGAGAGCTCAAAGCTTTTGGCAAGGAGCAGCTGCTTGAGACAGAAGTCCTCTTTTCCAATTTTTTTCTTAGCGCTTGTCAAAAAGCTGTGTTGAGCCACTTTCAAAGCGGAAAACACCTTTTGCACAGTCAGCATAGAAAGCCACACGGACTTACTGTCCTCAAAAGGGGTGAAATACAAAACCATAGCATTTCAACCAGTTCAATGCAAGGGGCCAAGGGTGTTCCATTGCAGCCTCCCACCTCATCCTCCTCATGGCTCTGAGCCAGGGCCACTGACACGGCTTGTGGCTGCTGGTGTTTAAATAGCTGGAGTTGACCTTTCCACGCCCTCACCCCACACCAGGGATCCCAAACACCTCCTTCACCTCTCAGGGCTCACCAGTGTGTTCATGTTTTTAATCTCATGGGAGCCCTTGAGCAGCAATAAGACACTGGCACAGGATGCCCAGAGAATATGGGGCTGCCCCATCCCTGGAAGTGTTCAAGGTCAGGTTGGACAGGGCTTGGAGCAACCCTGTCTAATAGAAGGTGTCCCTGTCTATGGCCGGGGCATGGAACTAGATAATCTTTTAAGGTCCCTTCCAACCCAAACCAATCTATGATTCTATGATGTGTCCAAGAAGCCCCAGCAAGCTGAAAAAGGATCACGCTAAACATGACAGCAAGAAAGTATAAAAGCCATGAAAACAACCTGGCAAGAGACGGAGCACCCCAGCTGGGATGTGGGGAGGAGGCAGGGCTTGGGCACTGTCCCCCTTTTTGGCTCATCTCCACAGAGATGTTTGGGGAGAAGGTAAAAATCCCAAGTTAGAAACAGATGCATCCTCTTGGATACAACATCCTGCCTGTCTGCTGCAGGACCAAGGCTCAGCCCAGACTGCCCAGGAGTCTCCCCTTGCTCCAGCCATCCCCATCAACCCCTCATCTGCTAGCCCAGCTCCTGCCTTTCCCAGCATATTTTCCTTCCTCTCCAACTGTCTGTGGGGACGGGCATGGGTCAGGATGTGGGAAATCCTGCCACTTCTCATCAGCTGGCCCCACTGGCTCCGGGTGGGAGCCAACGCCCCACTGCAGCCCTACACTGCCTCCTCCAGTAGCTGCCAGTGTGCCAAGGGGTCTGGACAGATGTAGCCAAGGGGGAAAGCAGAATGTCTGGACTGAGTGTGTGCACCATGTGGCACACATCCCCTGGGTGCAACTGGGGCCACCGCTGCTCCTTGGCTCCCACAGGCCTCCCCGCAAGAAGGTGAGCAGCAGCAACAATTTTGAGCTGCAGTATCTCCTGCTGGTATTTCTGTAAAGTCAATCGCAGCTGAAGGGTGGCCAAGCAGCTTTCTTTGTGCCCCATGGTGGGGCAGATAGGAAACGTGGGTGAAATTTTGTATGAGAAGAAATGCCCAGGGGACATTCCTTTGCAAAGACTCAAAGACATTCCAGAGAACACTCCAGTTCCTGGCCACTGCCAAAATACTTGCAGCTGCCCCACACCATCTTCCAAGCCCCTGTAACAGCAGAAGGTACACTGGTTTGTGGCAGGGCTGTGCAACTTTCCTCTGACTGCCAGTGCCAGTCCCTGGGAGCTGCCACCTCCTGCAGCCCAGGTCCCTCCTCTGCCCCCAAGTGCTGCCACAGGGAGGGATGGAAAAGTCATTCAGCATCCCTCTGAGCTGCTTCCCTGCTAGCATGGCTGAACGCCTCCAGCACTGCAGACTCCCAACCTGACCAAGGAGAAACCAGACCAAAACAAGCATTGTGGAGGCAGAGGGAAAGCAGCCAGCCTTCTTTTTTTTTAAAGGGATATTGAAGACCAGAGCAGAGAGCCAGCAGAGTGAAAAACAGCCAAGTGGGGACTGTGAAAATCAGAGCTGAGGAGAGGAAGATAGGAAAGGTCTAATAAAGAGAGTCACAATATACAAAATACACAAGCGCCCACCTCCGCCAGGAAAGCTGTGGGAAGGGATTGTGGTGTAATCCCTGGCTGTTTGAGGCTGCCCAGGCAGACACAGTCTGGATCTGCAACTGGATCAAGATTAGACCAGGAAAGCTTAGATTTTTTTGCCGTGTCAACCTGAAACACAATGCTTTTCCTTTGCAGCATTTTTTTACTACATGGAGGAAATTGAGGGAGGTCCGATGGCTGTAAGAGGATCCTCCAGCCTCAGGTAGCTCCTGACCACATCCACACACCATATGGAAAAGCATCTGCTCAGTCCCAGGAAAATTCTCCAAGTCACATCCACACATGCAACAAACCTCAGACCAAAACCTGTGCTGAGCTCCCTGCCCACACTTGGCCCCATCTCAGCACAGGGTCTGGGGCTGGAGAATAGCTGGGTACAGTCATTGCTGCCATTGAGGTTTCCCCAACCTCTTCCCCAGGTCTCTTCTCCAGCCTGTACAAAGTTGTCCCAGATGCGTCTAGCAGTAAATGGGGATGGAAGGAATGACAGAAGTTATCTATTGAAGGGAACAAAGTCATTGATTACCTAGATAGGTTATGTTAAACTTGAGGGTTGTGTCGTCCCCATCGAGACACTGCTGGAGAAGCCCTCTGTGACCTCTAAGCTCAAAAAGCACAATGCCAACGAGCAACATCTCACAGGTAGTCACACCCAGCCCAAGTGATCTGAAGTAGCCGCTTCCCAGTCAAAGGAAACTTATATTTCCTTATCGTTTGCTATAAATACAGCTATGCTGTTTTCCTGACCATGTTATTCCTAGAATCCTTATCACACGCTCTCAGATAGTCACAGCACAGTCACATACTTCACAATCTTCTTTTTCTCCTATTCCCAGCCTTTCCAAACCATTTATGTTCACAATCCCATCTGTTCTGAAGCTCTTCTATGGCAGTGGGTGACACTGCCCTGGACCTCCACATCCGCACTGAACAGGTCAGCAAATGAACATGTCTTCCTTTTCCCATTCTCTGCCATGCAGGGACCTGACTCACAGTTAGAGATGAAGTCAAATGTCACTTCTGATAAACATTTATTTTGCTGAGGAGCATGATGTGTTTATAGGCAGTGAAGTGGGCCAGTGAGAAGCAACAGGCATGCGCCAAGTCTTGCAACATCTTGACGCTTCTGAATACCTTGGTCTCCCGCAAAAGTCATGTTGTCTGGTCCTTGGGGCATTTTAAACACATGGGAAAAAATGCATAGAGGAAAAGTATTCCCAAGGTCTTGGGCTGGAAGAGAGGCCACGTTGAAACATGGTCAGGTGGCCTGCGTTGCATCAGCCTGGAGACCAAAGGGAAATACCCTGGAGCAAAGGGTCTAAGATGAGACAACAGCTGGCTGAAGGTGCCTTTGTTCCTGTACTGCTCCAAGCCAATCTAAACCTCACCTGCCACAACATCAGCTTTAGACTGGTATGGTTTCATTTCCCTCAACGGATTAGTTGACAGGGTGGGGGAGAATTTTATATATAGTTTCTGTATCCATAGAATATTTGACAAAGACAAGCAAGTTTGACAGGTAAAAAGGAAGCCTCAACCCTTATGAGACGGTTATGAGACATTTATTGTTATTGTCCTCCTAAATCAAAGCTGTTATTCAGCAATACTATGATCTTAATGGAGTGAACAGGCACCTAAGAGTTATGAGAAACTCATCACAAACTGCTGCCAAAGCTTCCCAAGGGATGTGGGTATCTGTAACCAAGTACTACAATCTCAATGCTGAAATACCTGGGCGATTCATCGATCACACAAATGGTGTAGGAGGTGACATTCAGATGGCCTCAAAAAGGAGTGACTCTCTTTTTTCTCTACTCTGCATTCAAGTTCTAAGTTTCCTTCTTCAAGCCAGCTCAGAAACATCAGGAGGACATTCATTCCTGTGGTTTTATGGCATTTATATGTCAAGTATAAGAAGTAACAAGAAGTTTAAAATGGAGGAGGGCTGTGATTTGTGTTTCCATTGAAAGGAAAATGTTGATATTTCAAATCAGTTGAACTCAGTTTTGATCTGCTCTTTTGAGAAATGATACTTAGAAAACATTTCACTTGTACAATCTTTTAAATTTAAACCAAAATTGCTCCTGTTGTTTCTTTCTGAGACTAAAAAGGAAGTCCAACAGTCCTGATCTGGACTAGTCAAATCAGGCTTTTTCCAATGTTCTACAATTCTGGATCCTGGATTTTAGTTCTTTTCTACCACAAACCTGTACAGGTTTAACTCTTGCTTTTAAAAGCTGCTATGTTGCAAATCCATTTTAGTCTGGCAAGAGACTGTACCTCCTATGTCTATACAGGCCTAAATACAATGATTTTGAGACCTTACCTACAGCAAAGACAACCCCTTTGTAATTTCATCCACCCTTATCCCAACTGTTGACCACATTTAAATACCCTTTGATAACCACATCACCGGATACTGTCAAACATCTCACACTGGACACCAGAGAGAACCAAAGGAGAAACCACTGAAAATGTAAATGCTACTTTCATGTGCTCATTCAGACATAACTTTCCCTGCCACCTTCTTTGCAAAATGAGTTTCAGTCACTCAGTTTGAATATACAAATTCAAATTCTCCCAAACCTTCAACTTTGGATGTGAGTTGTAGCTGGCACTTCTATACTTTTTTTTTTGTCAAATGCATCAAAAGACAATGAGGAAGGCTGAATGATTCATACTCATGGAATGAAATGCCATTCACAAGTGTTTTTTCCATAGCAATTTGTCACTTATTGTATTGAAACCACTTCAGAAGATGTGTCTCACAGAGCCTTTTGATACTAACATGATTAAAACCATAACGCAATTAAGCAATCCCATAATATTTCTGTATGTTATATGAGTGGGACCTCAAGTGACCATTCAAGCCCCTCATAAATGGCTGCTTCTAGCAGAAGGCTGTTATTCTGCAAGATGCCTCAGATAGCTGTAGAACACCAAGGAATTCAAATCTTCTCACCCTAGAGGCATTTTGGCTCATCAAAATTCAGCTTTGGTGCTGGATCTAGCCTACATGTCTCAACCCTTCCAAAATCAGCCAAGAAAGATGCACTTCCCAAGAGCTTCTCTGCCCACTTCAAAACTGATACCTAGAATCAGTGGTAACAATGGCCCTCTAGACCAATCCTTCCCTCTTTTTTGGCTACCTAGAGATCTACCTGGATGTCATCACTTTTCCTGTTGTTCCTGTCACATGTTGGCATCTACGTACATACCAGACTTGTTGCACACATCTCCATATCAATTTCCTATACCTCAAGCACACTTATGCAAGTACACAGAACTCTGCATTCGCACAGGGACCATATTAAAAAAATCCCTCAATGAGATGTAGACAAAAAAGGTCCTTCCAAAGTGCCAGCTGTCCCAGATCCCTACCTGCCGGGCAGTTGCATCGCTGGTGCGTGTCTCGAACTTCTCGATGTCTTGGCAAGTGGAACTTTAATTTCTGCCAAGAGAGGAAAAACAGAAAAAGGATTAATTTATACCATTGAAACCAAAGCCTCCAATTCTTGAAAAAGTGGAACTGGGAGGGGATGCTCCCCAAGTAGGGATGGGCGAGACAGGGCAGAACAGTTTAGGAACGAAGAAAGCCAATAAAGTTCATAGCCTTTAACTAGAAATGCAGGGTTTGATTGAAAGCAGGCTGAGGGAATTTCGTAATGGCCTCCAAATGTGGTCCTCCTGACAGGCATTACAAAACCAAGAGCTGGCAGTGGCAAATAAATTGGTGACTGCGTTCTCGTGACAAAGCCGCGTTTCTCAGAAGACCCACTCAGCGGGCAGAAAATAAGGATCTGAAGCAGGTCCTCTTCCATCCTGCAGCAGACTCCTTATGTTCTTGGAGACACCTGAAGGGACAGAAGGGTCCCACTGCAAGATTGTGGCTGAAGATGAACTGAAAACAGCAACAGCATCCCCTGAAATCTTCAGATGCTGTGACACTTAATTTTCCCCCAAGGGCAGAACACAACAAAACCTATCAAGAGCTTCCACAAGGTGGAATTTTGTCAGAATGTTCATTTTATATGAGTTTGGATTTCTAATGGTGCCAGTGTGTCAGTCTCCTGCTCTCTGGGCCCATCTGTGTATTTCTTGAAGGGCAGATAAAGTCCACATGAGGTCACTGCATCTTCCCTCGCTGGAAACATCAACAAAATTAACCCATGTCCTGAGCAAAATGTGCTTCAGGGGTAGCATCCTCACCACCCCTCATAGACTCTATAAAATAACTGTAATTTAGTGAAGAAAATGCAAATCAACCCAAATAAGTTATTCATTAATGCCTGCGAACCACACTTGGTTAATGATTTGAAAAGGCTGAGCTGCTGGGGTTCCTGAGCTACAGAGTCACTCCCGCTTCCCTCCTAGCCTTCAAGCCCAACTTCCCATCTCAGTTATGCCTTCCTATTTTTTGAACTACTTCACACGTGGGCCAGCATTTTAAAAGAAATAGCCTTATGTAGGGCACAACAGAACACTATGCCCAATATCATACAGAAATTGCTTTATTTTCACAAGTAATTGAGCATCTTCCTGCAAGAAGGCATCAGTTTTGGGAAAAATTATTTTAGAGAGGATAAAAGTAGATCAACTTGTTTCCACCTGCGATGAAGGAAGGCAGAATTGGCTGCAACATTTCCATTTTCTCACTTTGAAAGGACTGGCTTCCTCACTGCAAGTCAAAAGAGTAACGGTTGTTGTGACTGACTAGAAATTTAATATTTTCAGAACTTTATTTTGCATGGTAGACTGAAATGTTCTGACAGCAAGTTGATTTGATATCAGGACGAGGAGAGAGTTTTAGGCAAGGAAAATTGCCAGTTCCCATAGAGCATTTCATCAGTTTACCTTCTCAGTTAAAAGCATAGATATGTGAATCTCTGCATTTGGGCACGTTCCCATCTAGCTGCCACCCCCAGATGGCACAGCTCTGCTCTGCGGCACTGCCTGGCTTCTAACTGTGCTAGTGGTCAAACATGGGCACAAGTAGGACAGCGGACCCTTTATCTGGATACTCACACTGGTACGTGGACATACACAGCCCCATTCCCATCTACACATGTGCCAACCAAAACATCCCAACACGAGACTGGGTGGTGTTCCCATATTTGGGAGTTAGGCTCAGACGAGGAAGGGGTGATGGTTTGCAAAGGCAGGAGCAGAAAGTCATTTCCTAGCCAACAAGAGTCCAAACACCCTGGCTGCAACAGGGGCCTTTATAGGACACAAATCAGCAAGGAAACATGGAACAGATCCCCACCCCACCAAGTGACCAAGAGGCACCGGAGGGGCTAAGGGGGAATGGCCGAGTTAGGGTGTGCTGCAAGAAGCCTTGGCTGGGTTGCCGTGCAGGCATAAAAAGAGAGGAGCAGCATAACTGGACAGGGAAGTGATGACCCAGCAGAACCTCAGCATGACTGGGAACGGAACAGGACCGATAACATTTCCCTGAGGCTTTATCTGCAGGGTCAAGGTAGTGGAAAGACCTGGGACAACTGAAATAGCCTTCTCAAGGATGGGGGCCCCTCAGGAGGGAGGTGCGGGTGCTGCTGGGCAGGCTGGGAGCACAGCCCTGTGCACCATGACCATGCAGCCATCGGACACTTACCAGCATTTGGACATTCTCCCCCATCCGTCGTGCATCCCTCAAGCCGAAGAGCTCTGCACATCCCTGGGGAGTGCAAAGGGCAGTGGTGCCGTGGGATTGCTCCCCTTTAGTGGGAGGAAAAATGTACCAGGGATTTAGGACCGCCTGGCATTCAGTTTCCTGCACACGAAAAAAATCCTTGGCTTTTGGAGACCTCAGTTCAACTTTGGGTGGAAATGGTGAAACAAAACAAACCCCCAGCCTTTTCTGCTTCCCTCATTACCACTGTGCAAAATATTGCCTGGTCCAAAACAAGAAGTTGGCTTTGCTCAGGAGAGCAAACCAAATGTACTTCCCTCTAAAAATGTTGTTTCCAAGAGAAAACTTTCATTCCCAGGCAACAGAAAACCATTCAATTTTAGGACAAGGTTGGTTTCTGCAAGCAAAATTTAAAATGAAGGTAGGCTCTAGAGTTTGCAATCTCCTTCCTGGGATCTGGGGTTTGCTTTTTCACTTGGGGAATTACCTGGAGCAGGTAACATCAAGAGAAGCAACAGGCTACCTCTTGCCTTCCAGAAAGGCTGAAAACACTTCCTATGGAGGGGACTGCTTTGTCAGCAGAGCCGGCTTGCTCTCATCTATCACATTATCCAGTGACATAACAGCTGCATCTTCCCCCTAAACCACGGCAAGTGGCTGAGAAAAGCCTTTGCCAGCGCTGGAGCCACAGCTGATCACCTCCACCCGCACCTCTGTGTATTTAGGGAGCCATTGCTGAGTGCCAGGAAAGGGAAAATCCCCTGTCTGCAAGAGGGTCGTGCTGAAACATGTGCTGGGAATGGGCAGTAAAGTCATCACGGGCTTTTCCCAGGGGTTTTGTTAACTCACCACAAGCGTGACAGGACAGGGCTGACATGGGTGGACAGAGCAGCGGCAGCAAGACCACTTCTGACATTAAAGGACCGTGGCTGTGGTCTCCTAAACCTTGCAAGTGCCTGTCTATTTTGGATGGATAGTTGAGATTAGGTGAGAAGGAGGGCACTTCTTCAAAGGGGGCAGATTAATAGCTCTTTAGCATTCCCAGTTGTTTGCAGTCACCCGGGGAGGTGAAATCATTTCCCACCACTATCTCCAACAGCTAAGAGAAACACATCTTAAATAGATAATCTATTACAACCATCAGGAGGATTTCAAGGGTGGGTGGTTTTGTTAACTCTTATTGTTTTACCCCTCCAATTTCCCTGTTTTTCTTAAAGGCCCAGCTCCTGGGATCATGGGACCATATGGCACTGAGCAGAAGCAAGCAGCAGTCCTCTTAGAGCAAAAAGCTTGGAAATAACACCACCTAGGTACAGGGATTGCAAGCAGCTGAAAGGAAATGGGACTTAGCTACCAGAGAAGTTGAAAGAAAAAAAATAGATCTGATTGTGGGGCAAAAAACACTAAGCTAAAGATGTAGGCAGGGGACGCTTAGAGCAAGCTTGCAGACCCTAGGAAACAATTGTGCAGTGTGCTTTGAGATATGGAATAATAGGAAGGGGGGGAAAAAAGCTTCAAGTCAGGAGGGAAAGGAGTTTTCTGGTGTCCCTCCTTTGCTTGCATAAGTAAGGAAAGAGTTCCAGGGAAATGAGACTATTGGGAAAGCAGTGAGGGTCAATGCTCCCTCCCCATTCACAGGAACATTCCTGAATCCCTTCAGAATCACTAAAGCCACAACAAATACCTTCAACACAAACCCCTGAGAAGGCTGAGGGGCAGCTGATCTTCCCCCAGGGTCCACAGGATTACCTGCTGTTGCATCACACAAACACATTTCTATCTCTACAAGCTCACAAATTTTGGGATATTTTTTTCCCTAGCAGCAGCACTGAATCCATCCTGTTCTCCACCCTGATGAGTTTTTGGCAAATGAAATAGCACCAAATGTTACCCAGCATGGGAAAGGACCTTGTTTTCTTCTTTGGAAAGCTTTGACTCACTTGCAAATGCCAGTAGCGAGTTTATTTGTGCTCCTTGTATGATTTTATGATGTCTCATAAATGCAGAGGAATTCGAATTCCTACATGGAGTTAAAGTTCTCCCTGTACTACCTGTTTCTGGCCCATTCTGCACAGATGTTTTTACAAGAAAACCTAGTCAATCTGAGTCTGGTAGAAAATTCCCCTGAGCTATTCACCTAAACCAGGCAGAGGTTTACACAGTAGCGAGTGAAGCACTGGACAGGCTGCTTCTGGGAAAGCATCTGCCGCCCTCTCCTTGCTCCTCCTGAGCCGAGATGGAAACACTGCCACAGCCAGCCACGGGTGCTTGAAAACCAGGCTCCGAGATTGAGAAAACATCCCCACCAGCTGCCTTAAAATTAACATCTTAAGCAAACCAACTCAGCTCCTCTCCCTGCCACTTTGCTTTATTTTTGCATGCCTAGAAGAAAGGCCTCTAAAAGGACTTTGGCAATTTGCACTTCTCAGTGTAATCTGTATGGTATCCCGTGCAGACCCTTGGAAACACCCTGGGCACAGTCATGGCCCAGACTGGAAGGCATTACACACTCCCGCTCAGAGCAGTACAGGTTTTGAGCATAACCTTAGAGCTCCTCTATCAGCCCTCACAGACTTCACTTCTTCACGTCCCTCCAGTTGATTTTCACAGCCACCAGAGCTAGAAATGTGCTCCTGTGCTGTGACTCCCCTCCCCTTCCACCTCCCTACCCACCCCTAACCAGCTTTTTCTAAAGCTGGGGTTCCTTTAAAGCTTTGCTGTTTTATTTTGTGATGGATAACACTGAGCTGGCGGCTGTGAAACCCATTAAGGTTGAAACACCAGGAAACTGTGAGGATGTGGCAATGAGAGGCAGTGAGGGTCTGAGCAGGGGGAGATGAATATCCCACTTTCATGCTGTCCATCACAGCAAGCCCACCTGTAACCCCTCTCCCCCAGTCATGATCAGCACGACTTATTTTGCTTTCCTTATTTTTTTTTCCTCCCACCCTTTCCCTGTTCCCATTATCCTCCTTGTTTTTCTCCATCCTTGTCCCTCACCAGTCAGTCCAGGGCCCCACTTCAGACCTAATGAAAAGGAGGACCGGAAGGATTTTTCTTTCCTAATCAAAAGCCTCATATGGCACCCCACCATCTGTCCACCAGCAGCCCCCTGCCCTGGACCTCGTGTTGCTTGGGCCACGCCAGTGCCTCCAGCTGAGTGTGGAGGTCTGAGGTTCAGATGCTTAGCAGAAGTGGGCAGCACAGTTGGCAAGGGTCTCCTCCCCGAGGGACAGAGCCCTCCTCCCTCATGGGCATCAGACCTTCACAGGTGTAAAGGCACAGGCGATGTGGGCTAGGCATCCCCACTCCTCCACAGTCTCTGGCACTTTTCTCCAAGCTGTTTTTGAAGCTGCGGCCCAGGAAGGGGCTGGTAACCCCGGTGGTACTCAGGAGCAAGTGCTGGCCCCTCAAGCAGTCGTTCCTGTCCTACAGCTGCTCCCCACACTGGCTGCAATGGGGACTGTGGCCACCCCAAGGAGCACAGGAGAGGGCTGCTCAGAGAACAGGGGTGCTGCTGGGCACACGGGCATCATGAGACCCCCATTTCCTCACTAAGCCGAGCTATAAAAAGGTGTAAAGGTGCCGCTGCCAGCAGAGCCAGCAGGACACGAGGCCATCCGGCCCCAGGCACCACTCCCGGGAGGCATCCTGTGGCACTTCTCAAATCTCAGCAGAGATAAACTTCAACTTCCCAGCAGACTCGTGCCAGCAGCAAGAGAGGGATTGCTGCATGTTAGCCCCTGCCTAGTGGCAGGGAAGGAGTCCCTGCATGAGAGTGCAACCACAGGGCACAGATCCAATCACTTGCAATGCTTCTGCCTCCCCAAACTCCTTTTTAAAGTGGGATATTGCCCCATGGACCCTGTCTTTCCCTTATTTCTCATCCAAAGAGGCAACTCAAAACCATGTCCTTCAGCTCCTGCAGTGTTTGCTAACTCAAGGTTCATGGCTTTTGGCTGCATACCCCAGCAGATCCAGGGACTGCCCTCACAAGGCCCATAAACAGAAGCTGAGCCTGTCAGCTGTAGGTTTAAACTCCTCACCACAGACTTTCACTGCTCCTAGAAAGCAGGAGGGGGTCCAGGTCACCCCAGGTGCCAGGCAGCACTGCCCAAGGCAGGTCCCAGTAGCCACCACTCTGATCATCCCATTCCTCACCTCATTTGGCAATAGCAGCACATGAGGGATTTTTTTCAGATACAAACAGTTTTTGGGCTAGCCCTAGGGATCTCTCCAGGATGACTCAAGCCAAAGCTAGAGTAAATAGAGAAAAGGAGAGGTGAGTGGAAATGGTTCCAGCTCTGAATCTCACCCCCAAGCCTCTCCTAGAGCTGTGGGAACAGGTCAGTGGGGACCTGTCTGGAGAGTTCAGAGACATGAGCCACCATCTGCTCCCTGACACATGTCAGCACCACTTCAAAGCCCAACAAGGCAAGGAATACTCATCGCAGCCAGAGTAGAGGAACCCAGACAGCCCCCAGCAGTATCGACACAGCAAAGTAAAAGGTGTCAGCAACAATAATCTGCACTTTTGGTCACTCTTTATTGATCTGCTGAAGCCAGTAGCAGCATTCCCCCATCCTCAGAAGAGAGCCCACAGGGTCCAGTGGAGTTTGGATGGGATTTGAGTATAACACAGCCATATGCTCTGCAATGATGCTCCGGCAGTACCAGAAACCATCCTGGCAATGCCAGTGTGTCTCGTTTTCCTGAGGCAGGAGCTGTAGAAGGGGTCAAGGCTGGTACAGCAGCGATGCCAGCCATCACAACATCAGTGTGTTGGCAATTACCTCCTCCCATAGCCACGCCAGCTGCGACATGCCTTGCCTGTCCCTCTCCTGGGGCTCAAACCCGCACTGAATCCCCAGGTTTAACCTCTAACTCTAATTCTAACTCTTTCAGTATGCAAGACTCCTGAACAGAAGGGCTGGAGGTTTTTGCCTCCCTGCCAGGACCAGGGATGAGGTTTTCCTCTTTGCAAAGTGCGGGCTTCAGCTACAGCGTGGGCTGAGAAGACAGAAGTAAATGCCAAGCAAGTTTGAGAGGTGGGAGGGACCTGAAGGAACAGGGAATTCAGCCTAGCTGCAGCATCACTTGTGCAGAGATGCATTTTTAAGGAAGAGGAAAGTAATGGATAACGTGACTAGGCAAGCACGTGTATGCCTAAAACCTATAATACTGCAAACTATACATGCAAAATGAAAGAACACCGACCTCATTGAGCAGTTGGTCAACTCTTCCCAAAATAGCTGTCTCCATTTGGTCTGCTGAGAGCCAGGCAGGGAGCTGTGTGGGTCTGTCCGCTTCCAAGTGGGACACCCGGGACTGCAGATCGGAGGTCCGAAAGTACAGCAGGAGGCTCAGCACCAGAGAAAGCAGGGAGACGCCGGGCAGTCCCGAGCCCAGCAGGAGAGGGAGGCGGCAGCATCTCTCCCCATCGCCGGTCCTGGGGGGAGCTACACACCCCCTGTCAAAAGCTGCTTCGTCGACGCCTTTCCAGTTCTTCTCCTCCAACATTCCCTCCCTGTCCTGAGAAACAATAAATAAATAAATAGAATAAATAAAGCTTCAGTCCTACTCCAAGAAGCACAATCCAGAAGGCATAGAAAAAGAGCTTCCAAGGGGGTCCCAGTGCCAGCAAATCACAAGTGACAGCAATAATGACAAAAGTGGATGGGGGGATCTTTAAAAAATAAAAACAAACCACACACACATAAAAGGGGTGCAGAAAAAAGGGATCCAACTGCAGCAAAGAGTGCGAGGGAGAAAAAATAATCTGATCAAGATTTTTTTTTTTCCTGTATTTCAGTCTTTTGGTTTGCTGGTAGGTTTTTGATTCTTTCTAAGCTGTCAATTTCAGTTCCTTCGCAGACTGGCCAGGAGATCGCACATGAAAGTCCCCATTAGAGAGAGGTAATTCTCAGCTGCTCCGGCGACGTTGTGCTCTGGCTGATCGTGGCTCCCCTGTAACATGACACACTCCCTCCAAACTACGGGGCTGGGATGAGCGAGCTGCGCGGCTTCCCAAAGTAACCTCCTCTGCTCGCCCTCTCTCTCCACCTCTCCCTTGCTGCATGATTTATTTATTTATGCAAAGCGCCGGGGTGGGATCGGGCAGTGGGACGCCCCTGTCCCGCTCGGTCCCCAAACCACCTCTCCGCCGCCAGCCCTTCCCTTTGAAGTGACTCTCGCCGAGGTTATTTATAGAGGCAGGAAAGAGATTGTAAAGCAGAGGCTGGGCTCACACCAGCCTGCGTCTTCCTTTCCTGCAGGCAGCCGAGAGCACTTTATGGGGTGGTACAAATGGGCTGTCGCGTCCCCCACGCAGATCCTGGGGCAGCCCTGAAGCACCAGCAGTGGGGTATTTGGACCCCAATATTTTGAGGAGAGCAGTCAGGCAGGGCGAGAAGCAGAGGGAAACATCTGGAAACAAGAGCTGGCAACTGAGGGCTCTGCAAGAAACAAGCAGAAGGCAGCAGGGAGAAACACCCCAGGCGGGCAAGCTGCAGGGAAAGGGGGCACATTTGGGGCTTGATTTGGGGTACAGCCTGCCAAGGGTGTTCAGAGGAGCTAATCTGCTGAGGCCCTCTAGTGAAGCAGAACTTCCCATCATCTCCGTGTCCCACCAGGCACAGGGCACCAGACAGACAACCCCCTTTGGCAGGGAGCAGTCTCCCCAAAACGTGCCGTAGGGCAGCTCCGAGCCATGCGTCTGGGAAACAAAGCCTCCTTCTGTTCTTCAGGAGCAAGGGAGGGCCACCTCTCCCAGTTTTTCTGAACATAACATACAATATTTTATCCTCCAGGGTGACATGTAGGCTCTGCTGAGCCCCTGCCTGTCTGTCTATCCATTCCTTCATCCTCTCCTTGAGCACGCTCAGCAGTGAAGCAGCACAGGGCTCACCGTGGTGCACAGTCATTAAAAGCCAGGCAGCAAATTGGTCTCTTAAAATCTGGCTCCCTTGTGGCTCTTTCGCTGTCATTTACACGTTTTAAATGAAGATTTTGCGTGCAGTCTGTGCTGGAAATTAACTGGCAGAGAAAACTCATATTCATCTCTGGCCTGGTCTCTGTTTCAGAGGGCTGGAAGAAATAGACCTTCTGGGAGCAGGTTAACGCGAGCACGAGCTGTTTCTCCTCCACCAGACAAACCCTCGGAGGGCCCGGTAGCACACAGCCCCAATTCTTTGAATGGCCTCATGCCTTTCACAGCCACTCACTTCCCAAAATGGGGTTTTAGCATCTGCAAGGCAGGAAATCCTTTCTTTATTTCTTTTAGTGGGTTTCTTGTCATCTCACTGCTCAAATTTGCATTGCTGTTCCAGCACGCATGGAAAACACTCCTCTGATGGCTGCAGCCTTTCAACAGTTTTTCATATGAGCAGGGCAGAGATGTGTAACCCACAGACCCGGCACACAAAGGGTGTCTATTCGTTTAGGAGGTGTAGCCACCCGGTCTCCTACCCCCTGCCCAGTCTCTCCCTGTTTTAGCAGCCTATTTCTTTACAAAAGGAAAAGAAGTCTTTGAGGCTGTGGCTCTGCCAGAGGTAATCACAGTCCATGGGAGTTACCCAAGATACCACCTGCAATCACAGCAAATAAGTGGACAGCAAGAAATGAAAGGGAGATGCTTAGAGGCTGATGATATAGTGTTTGAGAAGCAGAGATCTACTCGGGAAAATACCAGTTAGCAACTGGTGCTGAATGTCCTAGAGAGTGCTGCAGTACACTACCTTAAGACTGGGGTTGAACTACTGATGACTGCAGCTACCTGCCTGTGTTATACAAAGTTTCACCTAAGGCTGTCTCTCTCCCCTCGCTTTATACCAACCTAAGCACTGAAATCACAAAAATGTACCCTCTAAGCTAAAAACAGAAATCTGCTGGGTGTCTACATCTCATTTCTCCACACTGGCTGGGGAGAGCTCTCTGCTCTTTTGCACTGATTTTTGATACAGATCCCGCTGTCCAGACACGAGCATTGCCTGAATGACTCTATAAGTGCCTTTTCCTGCCTCCCCTCCAGCCCCTCTCCAGCTGATCAGCTCATTTAGAGGGTATGTCATAGTTGCTGCAGGCCAGGGAGCTGCACTCAGACGGGTTTCATGCGGAAGCCTTAGCTGCAGATGTGCAGGAGGGTAATTTTTCTATCCATGAGGCATTAAGGAGCCCTGTCATCCCATGCCAATAGAGATGGACTAATTTAGCCACAAACCTGAGCCAACTGTGCATGTCAAGTCTGCAACACTGCTCAACAAAAAAAGCTGCCTCCAGAGACAGGCCTGGCATGTGGAATCATCTCAGCACTCCTTGAGTTGAGCACAGCCCAGACTTCGGCTCTCTCAACAGCCTCAGAGGAGGTGAGTGCTGGCCTGAAACCAGCCCTCCTTCAAGTTTGTGACACTCAAAGCTGGTCAAGTAGAAACAAATACTTGCAAGCAGGAGTGATTTCACTGACAGGTGACTCTTAGAACACCCTCCATACACTGAGTTTGAGGCTGTATCCCTCTTTCCTTGGGGAAGTTGGTGAAATTCCTTACAAGGACAGTAACCACACATTTCTGCTGCTTCTAACAGGTCCTCCAGGGCAGTTAAGGACCTCAGCACAAACATACAATGAACTGGAGCAAATAGAACTCATATATAACCTCCCCAAACAGCTGAAACTCCTCTGTACAATGGAAAAGTTTCACATCTAGCACATGGCAGTCAGTCAATTGATCAGTTACAAGCAGGCGTGGAAAGACTCCAGCTTGGTCAGTCTCGAGCTGGCACTGGCCGTCCATCCTTCTCAGGGACATTTGTACATGGGCAAAGCACCTCACGGAGTTTGCCCGGTGCTGCTCTGCGGCAGACACACAGTGCTCACGAAGGAGCACAATATGTGGGGATTCCTCACAGGGCACAATATGGTCTCATTGCAATAGACCATAAACCCTCAGTGACCCGAGGTAGGTACTGTGGGCATGAACCACACCATGCCACAGGCCAGAAATGGATAGAGCTGGGCATGGATGAGGTTCTTGCTTCTATGAGCACAGTTCAAGCCAGCGAGGTATCTGCAACAGATCTTCACCTGAAAAGGGACAGATAACAGCAGTGGGCTTTCTTCACCTTCCTTCACTGTAAGCACAACTTTCCATTAAAAAAATAATGTGTCCTTACTGTCACTAACTGGAAATTGAAGCCAACTACCTGGACATGGCCATGTGCTTGATCCCACCAATAATCCTCCCCTTTTCAGACCATTTACTAGGGAGAAAAACCCCACCCCAGTTCTCTTTTNCATGGGGGTCTTGGTGTGCTCGAACGAGCCATTAACTAGCAGCCGACATCTCCAGCTATTGTAAATATATTAACTCAAGGCCTTTCGCTGCATTTATTAGACTCAAGAACAACATCTGGAAACAGATGTTTTCTGAGAAGAGAGGAGGAAGGAGGGTAACAAAACAAGGGGGTGGGAAGGACTCTTGCAAGTGGAAGTACATGGTCTGCAGACCATCCCTTTGCAAAATGCTGCTCAGATGGAGCACTGCAAGGGGCTGAGGCAAGCACAGCCACATCCCTCCAAGGCAAGGCAGTGAGAGTAGAATGTCTTAGTGGGGGCTGCTTGGGACAAACAGCAATGAGGGAATAGAAAAACTCACATCAGCTTTCTGAGCCCTTGTGATGAAAGGTCAGAACACTCACACAAATGGGATATTGGGGCAGAGAGATTTGGGGTTTTTTTTCTTTCCTGGTCATGGACCTTCCCAGTCCTCAGCTGCTCTATATCCCAGAGGCTGCCAGGCTTTTAGTGGGACAGTGTCACCTCCATAACAGTTTGGCAGCAACTGCCACTGGGCCCACAGAGTAGGCAAGGTCTAGGGTTCCCACAGTATCCTGTCTGCCCCAAGCAGCCTGTTCTTAAACAGCAAGCAGAGTGGAAACCTCCCATGCCAGGGACTCTGAAGGACCAAGGGGTCTTGCTCTGATGTGGAGTCTTGATGTCTTGGCTCAAATTTAGACAATATTTAGAAAATTACACAGTGTTAACTAGGGAACAAAAAGCAAGCATGCACATGCATACTTAAAAATATATCCCATGGCATTACCATGAAACTCCATTCTCAGCTAGATAAAACTTTGGCTTAGGTACAAGAGATGCCTAAGCTACAAGAGAAGTCTGAGACCAAAGCTTCCCTGCATTTCTTTCGTGGGAAATGCAGTTTTACACACACATATAACCTTGCCTTTTATTAAAATAAAACTGAAGCCAACAAACAACTCCAAAAATTAAAACAGAAAAAACCAAAACCCCACAACAAGTATTTTGTCATCTTTAACCTCAGGTTCACAACAGGTATCTCCACCGTTGTCTCTCTGAGATGCAGTTACACATACTTTGCAAGTAAGGTCAGGAATATTGACTATTAGCAACCTAATTTGGTATTTGTTTATAGGAAGTATTAAGTAGCCTATGGAGCAGAACAATTCCCGCCTGAGGAGCTGCTCTAACCCATTGTGGAGTTATAGAATAAAGACACATTTGATCCTTTGGGAAAAGGGTTATGAAAATACATGGAAAAAATGTACTGTTCATGCATAGTAATATCATGGCTGTTTTCAATCACTTGGTCTCCTACAAAACAAAGGGGCTCCCTGCACAATATGAAATCCTAGCACTGGTAGCAGCAAGGGAAGTAAGAAAGAAGTAAAGTTAGTAGTATCTGGTTAGGGCTTTATATTTTCATAACCCTAAAATGCCTGAGCTCATTGTTGCCTCCCTCCCATCAAAGCCAAACTGGCTTTGTGCAGCTGCAGTGGTGGGAACCTGTCCCCAGAGCTGTGTGAGAACAGTCAAGCAGGGCTGAGCTGTGTCCAGGGTGGGAGCCTGGCCACCAGCAGCTCCTGCAGAGGTTGGGTCAGAGCTTCCAAGGGAGGATGGAGCAAACACAGGTTTTGCACAGTTTGGGGCCACTCCTTCTCCCGCACACCCCGCAGAGGGAAGGCTTTGCCAGAGGAGAGTGCGAGACAGCAAGCGGTGGACACACAGTTAAGCTGCCCACGCTCATCCTTGTGTTTTCAACTAACCTCTCACCTTTTGTTCAGATGATGAGGGAAATGGCTCTGAGCAAACCAGGCTCTGCACCCTTTTTCATGGAGGAACTTTTGTCTCACAGCAGAAGCACTTCATGGCCAAGAAGCATTTCACAGGAGGAAGTTTTACTTCTTTTCAGCAGTTGTTTGGGGGTTTTTCATTGCTGGGCTTTTTCTTCCTTGTTTGGAGCTGATTTTTAGTTTTCAGTGCCATTGGAGTCTACAGAGATGGTCATCTCTGCTAGCCTGTTTTTTGCTGTTATCTTGGCTCCTGCAGAGCCTGGGTGGGAAAGAGAAGTTAAATAAAGAAGAACAACATTGCTACAAATAAGACAAGAAAAAGCCTCCGCCTCTGTGGCACTATTCCCCAGTATCTTGCAAGCCTAAGAATTCCCACAGCAGCCTGTGGGAGATGGGTTTTGCGCAGCACAGAGATGTGCCTACACCGGGAGAGCTGCTTTGGAAACTCTTTGTTTTGGTGAACCTGGGAAATCCCTGGTGCAGAGCATTGCTACAGGCTCTCGGCACAGCTAGAGCAGTACAAAGCCTTAGCTGTAGCAAAGAGACTCAACACTCAGAATCTTCTCATCCAGGTGGAAAAATAAGGGTGAGATTCTCATGCATGAAATCATCAGGGCACAACGTTCTCCATCACAAGGCTGCGGCTCTGAGGAAAAGCTCCTCTGTTCCAGACAGCAACTCCCTTGGCCCCTTGCTGAGCAGAAAACCTCCCTCTATTAAAACCAAGCTCATTCATTGTATGCTCAGTTAGTTACTTGTGCACCGAGGTGCTCGCCACAGTGCATTGGCACGTGTGGGACTGATAAGCCAGAGCACTGATTTGCATTTAGATTTACCATTAAACAGTTTAGTGAGAAGCTACTGCTGAATGCCTTCAGCCTCACTGCACAGCTGGGCTATTCCATCCACCCCACCCTCCCCCTGCCTCCCCCTCACGTCTGCCAGGCACAGGGCTCCCATTAATCCTCCACTACCTATCTCTACACACATTGCTAAGAAAACCCTAACTCTTCAGCTTTGGCAGATGCAGATCAGGCTCAAGTTGCCACCAGCCTGGGACAACCAGTCAACATATGGAGGGTGAACACCCTATAGGGTGAGCCGGAAACCCCAAAATCTTGGGTCCAGCCCAGGGCCGACCAGATGCCACGTGCATAGGGGAGGGAGGCAGAGCTGTGTTACAGCTCTGTCTAGGAAAACCAAACCCTGCAGTGCCGGGGCAGGGGCGTATCCCTGCGCAAGCAGCCGGGAAACCCGCAGCAGCTTTGCATGAACTTTGAAGTTAATGAATCAGAGCTGGGAAGATTGGGAAACCCAGTCTAAGTGTCAACTGCACTGGGGGAAGCAAAAATAATGAAGCAAGGCTCCCCCAGAAGACTGATTGTTTTGGAACCCAGAAGTGAAGGAGAATGGATACGGCAAGCTCAGGAAATTGAAAACAACTTTAGGTAAATACTTCCTCTCATTCCAACACTTGGTCTTTTATCAGAGCTGATTCAGACCCTGACAGCCGTGCGCAAAGCTGCTCTGCTCCATCGTAATGCAAGAGGCAGGCCCAGCGGACAAGAGGCTAGTGGCTAATGGAGCGGAGTCGGGTTCAATTTCCCTGGAAATTACTCGCAGGGGAAAGCCAGGAGACAAGGAGCACTGCTAATGTCCTTCTGCAATGTCACCGTTTCCCCTGCACAGGGCAAAGCCCTCACTCGGGCCCTCTGCCTCCCACGCCGCAGCTCCCCACGGGTCACCCCTGTACTCCAGTGTGAGGGAGAGGAAAACAAAGTGAAGCAGGAAGGATGTGAGCTTGGGAGCAGGTTGATGGTTTCAGAGAGCAGCATGGCTCCATGTCAGGGTTTTCCCTCCCACCACCATTGCTTTCATAGCACCTGATGTAAATCCTCACTGGCAGGGTAGTTAACCTGCTTTATCAAAAGCAGCTCTATCGGTAAACCTTCAGCCATCTACAGAGTCTCTTCCAGCTTGTTGGGTTTTTAGCTGCCACCGGGGGTTTACGTCCTTTTAGCAGCAACACGGGGGAATTATGGAAAGATGCTTTTCTGTCCCAAAGACACACATGGCAAGACCAGTTCACACAATGGCTGCAGTATTCCAGGATGTAGCATCTCCATCAGGCTGGGCACCCAAGGGGCATGTCTGAAGCTGAGTGCCAATAAACAAACTTGTTTGAAGAGAAAGGGTCCAATCCTTCTCATTTGGGACTCATTAAAGTCAATGGAAAAAAAGCTCTTTTTAGCTTCTTTTGCCACTTAGGTCTCATGCCAGCGTGACGTCAGTGTAGTCACTCTAGATTTATGCCAGTCCAGAAGAAGGGAATCCATTGTGACAGGTCCCAGTGAGAAGAGGGGAGAGCTGGGTCCTCTGACCACAAAACTCACCATTCACATGGCTAAGCAAAGCACTCCTTTTTTACCTCAGGCATCTGAAACCGCATCTTGATGCATTGTAATATTCTTCCTCCTTCTTCTCAATAAATCAGTGCTGTCCACTTTGTGTGCATGCTTTGTACCTGCTTCAAGTTTGAGAGGCCTGTTGCTGATTACAAACAGCAGGAAGTAAAGCATCTACAATTACTAGATCAATATTAAGTAGTAAACAGACCCTTGCAATAGCCCTTGAAGGACATCAGCCTGAAGTGGTGGCTCACTTCCTTCAGGCTCAAAAAATATTTTTCTTTAATTTGGCTGTATGCTGCTACCAGTAAGTGATTAAAATAAACCTCTGCTTTAAGAGGGGTCAGCAGGGAGACAGCATGGAACCCCTTGTTTGCGGGGACTGCTGCCCACCATGCACTTTGCAAATCCTGGAATCATGTAGGTTGGGAAAGACCTCCAAGATTATTGAGTCTAACCTTTGTCCAATCACCTCTTTGTCGACAAAACCATAACACTAAGTGACACATTCAGTCATTCCTTGAAAACCTCCCGGAATGGTGACTCCACCACCTCCTTGGGCAGCCTGTTCCAATGCTTGGAAACCCATTAGGTGAAGAAATTCGTTCTGAACTGGCCATCCTGCCAGTGTCAGTGGATGTTGCAATGGATCAGGGCAAAGCCACCACAACCCACATTTATCCACAGAGGTTTGCCCTCCCTGAGGGCTCTGCTATGTATTGGTGAGGAAGGAGCTGCCTCCCACTGGTGCCCCAGCAGTGGGGAACTCTGCTTGGCTCTGCACACAACTGTCCCTGCATATTTGGAGCACAGGGGTTTAGCGCAGAGGCTGAAATATCACGCCTATCAGTAGGGCCTCGTGGACAGAAAATAGCAGAGGATCTGGTGGCAGCTTCCTTTCAAGACGTACAGGAATAGCAGCACACATCTCTGCCGGATCATGTGGACAGAATTCCTCAGCCGAACTCCTTCGGCTTTGAATTCTACAAACCAGTTTTTCCCTCCTTGGCTTGTTTGTTGTTTCAGGACCACTAAATTACCAAGAATGGTTTACATTATATAACCACCCTGTCCTTA
The DNA here is from genome assembly GCA_013399195.1 of Dicrurus megarhynchus. Lineage (NCBI taxonomy): Eukaryota > Metazoa > Chordata > Aves > Passeriformes > Dicruridae > Dicrurus > Dicrurus megarhynchus. Next base: position 830,385 of record VXAD01000128.1, on the reverse strand, counting down.
TTGCATTTCGAGGAGGAGACTCTGACAAACAGCCAGATCCAATTTGTACTTTAAATTGGCTTCTAGGCCAGACAGTCATGCCTTCCAGATGGAAAATCCAGTTGCACTCACCAGCAGATATCCCAGTGCATTCAGATCCCAATCACCTTTGTCCAAAGCATGCTCTGGCATGCAATTTGATTTTTTACACTCTATGTGAGGCTAACGGTCACTTCAGTCCCTGGTGAGGCAGCATCGCTTTTTGTCCCCTGTACCAGTTCAGCTGTCAGCTCTGCCCGCCATCCTGTTGTTTTTCCTAGAAGCCTATCCAACAGCTGCAGCAGCTTTATAACTGCCAGATTCAGAATTGGTCTTCCTGGGAAAGTCCTTTCAGGTTGTCTTTTCCAAGGGTGACTCTCTCTGCTAGGCTTGGTCAACCTATTTAACACTAACCCAAATCAAAAGCAATTTTAAGAAAGCAAATTCCATGCTGCTTTTGGATTCTCTAGTCTCCTGCCAGGACAGAATCAAGGATCTGTTCAAGGCTGGTTTAGGTTACAGCCAGAGTATGGCCAGTGGAACGCTATGCATGGGACACGAACATTGCTGACAGCCACAGGGCGTTAAAATGCTGCCATTGACAGCAAAAAGCCTGAGCAGTCATTTGCTTTGTTAGGCACTAGTGAGGCAAAGTGGCAAGTGCCTCGAGGCAGCCCCCAAACATGGCTGGAAGCAGGTCTCTGAGTTGCACTGTTCCACATGTCCAGCTTGGGGAGCTGGTGGGAATAGCAGCTCAAGCTGAGACACAGGAACTGTATCTCACAGGCCGGCACAATGCCAGGGGCTGACCACTTGCAGGGAAACGGCACTGGAAGATGCCCATCATCTGCAGCAGAGACAGATACAATCTGCATAAGAGAGTGGCCTCAGATAGTCTGTGGCTTTCTCTCAGTCCCTGTGACAGCTGTTGTCCTATAAGCCTTTCTGTTGCAAGGCATGTAGAATTCTAGGGCTCTGTGGCCTGATGGATAGACAACTTAGTGTTTTTCCCACCTCTGCCACTCTATTGCTTGGTGGCCTTTGGTGATCAATGAATGCTTTTCATTCTTGGAGTATTCCTCCCTTTCCTCCTCAGGGAAACCAGGCTACTCTAAGTTGCTTTAAGATAAACTGCTGACAAGAATTAAAGAAAGAAAGAGATGAATAAACAGTCAGTCACAAGGAGTGACAAGGCAAAGTTATCAAACCCTTACTTTGAAAGTCCTGAATCTCATGGTGCCCATGAAGGCATCCTCCTCCAGGTCTGGAAAGGCTCCTGTCATCCAGGACATCACTTAAAAGCCTGTTTATGTCCAGCTCACACCTCCAAGACACATGTGCCATGTGTCATCCAGGGAAAGGCAGTGAGTGGTGCTGAGGGTGACCTGAGAAGTCCTTAGGGACACCAGTGAGTAAGCCTCCCTCCCTCTTAATGCTTTGAAGCTGATGGAAGAACAGTCATCCCACTGCAATGACTCTGTCCCCTTCCCAAGTTCCTCCATGTTTTCAGAGGCTCTGTCAGCCTAGCAGCATGCACGGGACTGAAATTAACTGTTTGAGAATAGGTTAAGAACAAGCTTTCTTGGGGGCATCATCTCTGGACAGCCAGAGCTTGCAAAGAAGGTCAGCAGATTGTCAGTCATGCTGTGAATGGGCAAGATTGCTCCTGAAAAGCTTTAGTGAAGCCCATGCTGCAGCGGAGTGGGTCGACTCAGCCCTGATGGGCCTTGTAACAAGCACTGCATTACACAAAAACATGACCACAGTGGCCTGGAAAGAGAGGCTCAGCCACGCACGTTTCTTGTGTAGGAGAGCCAAGGTGTTGAGCAACACCCAGCAGAGACAGGCAGATCTGCTGCCAGGTCTCCAGTACACAACCTAACAGCACCCATGCAACTCCCGAGTCTCCATTTCCCAGTACCTCTTCTAGGGACACACATTTAGCAAAGAAGTGTAAACCACCATCAAATCTGAGTGGTTGCACTTGGCAGCCACTTCAGCTCAGGCCCAAACAATTACACAGAGTCCACACTAGCAAAGAGCAAGCCAGTATATTACTTGAAAGGAATAGTTTGTTTTGGTTTCACTTCCCTGCCCACACCTCTCTGAAACTGCCCTCTGTTTGTCTGGGATATTTGCAGGCACGCAAGTCTTTTCCTGGCTGACTTCACAAGGGACACTGTGGTCCTAACAGGCTCTGCCTTTGACTCCTGTGCTGCTGTGGCCAAGTCCTTGGATTCCTCTGTGGAGTAAATCAAATAATATGTGCAAAAGCAGATGTGAAAGAAATAACATATGCAGAAGAACTGACATGTTAAACTGTAAGCAATAACTGCAAGTGTGCAAGAGAGCGCCAGGGCTGATGCTCATTGCTCCACTGGATTAAAAAAAATAAAAAGTCTGGAAGACCAGGCAGCTACACAGTAGGATCCAAGTCAAATTCAGGCAATTTCCCCCCAAAACTGGCATTTTGGAAAGTATGGAGACTGCAGTGCCAAACACTCTCAGGTTGTAAACAGCTCCCACCAGGCCCTGTCCCCTTTGATGCTTCCCTCGCACGGGACTGGGAGGCCCAGCAACAGGGACTAGTGAGAACTGATTTCTGAAAACAGGGAAAACAAGTTTCCTGAGGGAAAACTCAGGCTTGTTTCACTTTGAAGGCTTGTTTGTTTGGTGCCTTTGGAAAAATGAAGGAAAACGGTGATGGCTTTGATGAAAAGAAAAGCCCAAATGCAGAAAGAAATAATGAAAAGTTAAATACATTTTTTGACAAAAGCACATTGCCTGGCCACACTGCTGTGTCTATGTCAGATGTAGCTCAGAATCAATGAGAGTCCTCACGACCATTGCTGGCATGAGCCACTAAAAATCCCACACTGGCCTGGAGCTCACACCCCCACTGCTTGTATAAATTGTATGCAGTTCCTAGGAATGGTATGGTCTCAACAGCAGGCATATTTATCAATCTCTTAATGCCAAGCTGTTGCCTACCACACACCAGGGTCACCAGCTCCCTCTTCTTGCTCTGCCTCCATCTGGACAGAGCCCGGTTTGCAGGTTTTTCCACTCCCATCCTACCATGCCAAGAAGCACCTGTTGGGGATCAAAGCCTCCTTCCGTCAGGGAATCCATTTCCTAAGTACTCTCATCTGGCAGATTTCTTAGGGCTACCCTTCCAAAGAACCCTGCAAGGGTTGTTGTGGAGAGTGGTGATGGAAAGTGCATAGAACCACAGAACGAATCCTAGAATGATTTGTACTGGAAGGGACCTTAAAGATCATCTCATTCCAGCCCCCTCCCATGAACAGGGACACCTGGCACTAGATCAGGTTGCTTCAAGCCCTGTCCAACTTGGCTTTGACCACTTCCAGGGATGGGGCAGCCACAGATTCTCTGGAACCTGTGCCAATGCCTCACCTCCCTCTGAGAATTTCTTCCTAATCTAAGTCTCTCCTCTTTCAATTTGAAGCCACTAAGCAGTTAAATATTGTTTCTGGTAAAAAAGCAGAGCTGTGCTAACAGAAATCAGTCCATCAAGCTGCCTCATGCTCCCAGCCTCATGGGGACAAAACCACAATGAATGATCCAAAGAAGTAGTCTTCAATATCCACTTTTAGCCCTAAGCCAACTAATCTGCACAGTCATAAACTATATGCAATTCTACAATATACCAGAGGGAGGGATACCTTTCTTGGCAGAGCTGTGTCTCAGTTTACATTGCAATTGCAGTAAAATCATGTTATCTTCATTTAACTTTGCACAAATCTATCCTATAGTCAAAACCTGTTGTCTCACAAAGTACACGTTCTCAGTTGCAAGTGCCAAAGTGACTTTTCTTCCTCCTTTCTTAGACAAAATACGTTCTTGCCCCAGAAAATGAACACATAACAGGGTTTCTTACATGATAAGAGAAACCTGTGTTGTTATCAGAGCATCTAGTACTCTGAAACTGAAAACCCACCCAAATACTTCCCTTGAAGTGAGAAAACTGAACTAAACAGCCTTGTGTGGACCCAGCAGTGGGGTCCGCAGGGCTTGAGCTGACCTCTCAGGGTCTGTCACTTGAACCCACAGCCATACAGATGAAACTCACATTTCTGGGCTCGTTTTCCACCTTTTCCTCACATAAATGACATGACCCAAATGCAGGTTGTGTCAGGTTGGAGGTGCCCAGCTGTCCACACAGTCGCTCTCACTCCTCGCCTCAGCAGGACAAGGAGAAAATCAGGGAGCGTGTACCTGTCCCCTCATAGTGCCTCCACAGGTGGCAGGGGAGGACCCCCACCTCCTGCTCAACCTTCCTGGTGTTCCCTGGGATGTTCATCACTTTTTCCCCCCTCATTCCTCTCTGTCTTCCAGCATTTCCCCCCTTCCTTTCCTCAATTTCCCCCAGCTGTCACACCAGCAGGTCTGAGGGGATGGGCTGAGCCGCTAGAACCGGCTGGAACTGACTGTACCTGAGGCAGTTCCTGCCTCCCCTCAGACACCCCTCAGCCCCACTGCCGTCCCCAGGCATTCCTGCTTCCCACCTCACAGACACCCCTCAACCCCACTGCCATCCCTGAACATTCCTACCTGTTCTCACAGACACCCCTTAGCCCCACTGCCGTCCCTGGGCATTCCTGCCTGCCCTCACAGACACCCCTCAGCCCCAGTGCCATCCCTGGACATTCCTGCCTGCCCTCACAGACACCCCTCAGCCCCAGTGCCATCCCTGGGCAGAGGGCACCTGCTCAACCTCAGTGGTCTGGATCCCTGGGGTAACCTGATGCCTGTGCTCAAGGAGCAGCCTGTTCTTCACAGGGACCACCGAGCACTTCAGCCACCATCTCTGGGGGGTCTCACCCTGTGCACACATGCACCCCCATGCTCAACACACCCCTCTCCCCACCTCAACCCAAGTTTCCCAAAATGACAGTAATTACATTATAAACACTGCCCTTCCTTCCCCCCCACCTCCTCCATGTGTTTTCACTTCAGCTAAACACCAAAAATATTTCCTGGCAGCTGTCTTCAATTGAGGGCAGGGAGGGAGGTGAGCTGGTGGAGAGGAGACCTGTGGAAGGGACATGCTCTTTGAGCCTCTTCAGAAGGAAAAAAAAAAAGGCGGGGGAAAGGGGGAAGGAAAGGTGTCATCGCTCAGTTTTTGATGTCAGGAATGCTAAGGACAGCCATGGGAAAGGCAGGCAGTTAATACCAGCCCCATTACCTCAGGTTCTGATGGCAAATCCTGTGCATCCAGTGTACCCTGCACATGACAGCTCCTGCTGCAGCTGCACCAAGGGGAGTCCCCGTTCAGAAACCTGTCTGGAATAGCAACCCACTGACAAATCCCTCCAACTGCAAGCAATTGTAAGATGGTAAAGATGGTTTGCTGTCTTAGGGGTGAGGATGTGTGCTTTCACACGCTACTTCTCAAGCCTTGGAAACCTGAAGTGCCCCTGAAATGCCTTTTCCAAACTGGCAATCTCCTGTATGAGGTGTGTAGAACCTGCTGGCAGCAAGGGGTAGAAGGTCATGCTGTCTTGACTTTATTCACAGGAGGCAGGCATTGCAAGCAGAAGATCAGGACTAGAAAAATCAGGGACTACAACAAGGTGGAGGATCAGGATCCAAACCTGATGCATGTCGAGGAGCACTTGGAGCTGGACAAAAACTAGACAGCTCCTCTTCGAGGACAAGGGCTCAGGCTCTCACATTCCTGTGCAGAACTGTCCTGCACCATGACAGCAATATGGTGAATATTATTGCCTGTAAGCAGGCAATTTCATCTCCTCCCCCATTCTCCCCATGCACACATAGAGCTTATTTTCCTCTCTTTCCATCTGCAGGACACGAGGTTCTCTTCAGTATTACAACACTTCCAGCAGATCCACTTGTGCTTTTTTTCATAACCTTGCTGAGGCATATTAAAAATAAATAAATAAACAACTCAGCGCAAAGCTGTTTTCCATGGCATAACTTCCTGGCTTCCCTTCTCCTTTCTATAATCCCAGCTTTTCTGGGACCTTGTACCAAAAACTGACATTTATTTACACTTGAAACACACTCCTGCTGGGTCCCAGCCTCTATGTTGAAGCAGCCATTTCCAGGGGGAAAGTCCAGTACTTAACAACCATCAGAACCCTGGTTAATCACTCTGCATGAGTTATATTTGCACTTTCATTTTCAGACAGCCCCATCTCTCTTCTATTGATCCCCTCATCCGTAAAAGCCAAGTCCCACCCAGCCCTTTCCAGACCACTCCAGCATTTATTTTGCTGCACCACAGGCTTGAAGGGCATATGCCCTATGCAGGTTCCATTATTCCATAAAAATCAAAATATCTCAACTGGGCACCTGCTTCACTTCAATATCCTGCAGAAACCCCCCAAATACACTAAAATGTGCATCACAGTTAAAAAAACAGGCAGACAGAGCCAGCCATGTTCAATACTCAGAGCTCCACATGCATGGGAACATCCAGAAAATCCTAATTTTACAATGTCCTCTTTACCTTTCACCTTACACTAGGCCCCCAGTCCCACGATGGGAGAAGCTGAGCCCCACCTTGCCACACAAGCTCTTCTCCTTAGTCCTTACAACAGCATGCAATCAGGAAGGTTACTATTGCTGCCACGCTTCCTGGTGGTCCCAATTAATCCCATGGAGTCAGAACACAGCACGTAATCGGGGGCTGGCCCGCACAGTCGGCAACTGCAAGCCCCAGACACACTGTATTTATCTGTAAATCAGAGTGAAGTTAAGCAGCTCCCTGGCCCTGACAGCATTGGTGTGTCTCCCAGAAAGTTTTACAAATTGCTTCTATGACATGCTCAGTGTCTTTCCACATTGGACAACATGTTTACTCAAGGGTTTCTTCCAAAAAAAAATGCCAAGGACAGCCTGTTGGGATCAGAATAAATTCAAGAGGATGTGCTATCCTTTTTTATTTTTTACCCATCAATAGCTATTGTGCTGTTTAAAGAACTTAGAAGAGTTTTGTTACTGGAAAGCTTTTCAACACTTTGATTTCTACTTTTTTATCCTTTCTCTGAAAAATGCCACTTGCAATTCCCACCCTTTTATTTTTCCTGGGTGATTTCGCTAAAACTTCTGCTCAAAAGCTTTTGGCCAAATTTTGCCCTCAGATATGCACATTCAACTGCCGGTGAAATTAGTGGCTTGTTTGCATGCGAGTTGGAGGAAGGAATTTGGCTTCATCGGCAACATTTTCTGAGCAGTCACAGAGTGCATGCACACCAATTTTTTTGGACCCCTGCTTCAGACACCACGGCCAAGAGGCAGCTAAATTCCCAGCCCACCTCAAGTTGCATGCCAAAATCTTCGCACTGGTGAGTGGTGCAGGAAGCATACTCAGGCCTCGGTGCTGGAGGGGCTGTGACATATCCTCATGGAATGCCAGCATGGGAGCCAGATGCTGGTTTTGCTCTCCAGGACCTTCCCGCCTTTTTGGTCACAACCCAGTTCAGCTGCAGGTAGGGTCAGCATAGACATAAGTTGGTGTTACGCATTAATAACATGCATTATCCACACACTGAGGATCTCCCTGGGGTTCTTGGGGGGGCTCGTGAGCGATTCACCTCATGTAGGAGCAGCTCCCTTGCTCTCCAGCTGGTTACAGAGGGAGATGAGTGTCTCCATGCGCTGCCTCGAGTTATTTCACCAGACATCCACAGGCTCAGATGTCACATCCCATCAGCTACCCCCCACAAAGGCCGAGTGGAAGGAGGTTTGCTTTCATCCTTCCTGGCATCTGGAAATGTAACAGCTGCTCTTTGATTATTTTCTCCCATTCAGGCTGGTACCTTCAATGTGTGGAGGCAGAAAAAAGGACCTCAAGGGTGGCTCTTCCAGTTGACCCTGGCAGGAAGAACAGGTCACAGAAAGGCTGTTTTCAGGACTGTGGCAGACTCAGGTAATGACTCAACTGACTTTGTGCCCAAAAGTCAGACGAGGCAAAGCTCAGACCTTTCCCACAGACATATGTGCATTTAAATGTGAGCACGTGCACACATATAAATACATACAGGCAAACAAAAAATTAACATCCCTCAGCCCTTATTGATTCTAGTGAAAAGGAATTAGCATGCAAGCTAGCCTTGTGTTGGGATCCTGGCGTGACCAAGCTATTTTGTGGAAGCTTGGCTCCTTTCCTATGGCTATGCCTGCCTGGTGGTCTTCATGGACAAATCTGCCACTACATGGAAATCGGGACAGAGGAAGCAGCGCTGTGAGCGACTGGTCCCCTTGTTATTTCGGTTAGTGGCAATGAATGGTAATGAATTCCAAGATGGGTGGAGGGTGGAAAAATGAACCAGCCCAGCTTTAATCCCTTTTGTTTGTTCAGCTAACAGCATAATCTCCAAATGTCCACAGACAGTTCTTCAGAAAAAGGAGGATAAAGAGCAAAGCATGTAACATGCTCAACACATTTCCAGTCCAAAGGCCTTTCTGGTACTTGTGTCTATCTTTGTTCCAAACCACTCCATACTGAGATGGTGTTTTTTCCCCTATGTATCTCTGACCCAGGGCCCAGCCAACATACTTTTCAAACTTGATTTTTCCCTCTCTTAGGTTTTGGGAACCACCCTGAAATGGGCTGTTTGTAGAGATCTCCCAGCTTAGTTGTCAAACAGAAGACACAAAAGGCATTTCCAGTCTACAGAACTGAATCCTGCTTTTTGTCAACAGGATTTCTTAACACCTCTGGACCAGCACCTTCTTCCAGAAATACCCAAACAACTCAGTCATTAAGGCTGCTAAATCTTTCAGTCATTCAGTTGACTTTCTTGGCCCTTATCCTGCAGTTCATGTTCTGCAACAGTCCCACTGACTTCCATGGAGCTGATCATTGAACAAACACTCCTTGCCATCAACAAGAGCATCAGAAGGTGACTTTGTAGGAACACACAGGACTTACAGATCTATTGGGATAGTGCAAGACTTTCAGACCTTCTGCCCAGACAGTGCTCACAAATAGATTGCAACAGCTTCACTTTGATTTTTGACCTGGAAATATTTCTGTTCTTCAGAAGTCTCTCTACCTTAGTAAATGTGAGGGAGTTTTTTTTTTGACTGAACTTGTCCTCTGGCATCCAAGTAGTCCCAGTGGAGCTGAACCAAAAAAAAACCTCAATAAACTGCTCAACTAAAAGAACAAAAATAATTGCCCCCAAAGGAAGAACCTCTCCAGTGTCATGGCTACACACTACAGTGATAGAACTGAGTAAAACTCGTCTTGGTCTCTGTTGATTCCTGAGACCTGGATGGATTTTGTTGCCATCACTTTGAACTGGAGGACACAAAAGACCTAATTTATTCTTACTTCTTCATTCCCTGCCGTAAAAGCCAGGAAATGCAGTTAAATGGCATTTCCAGTGCCATTTCATTCACTTTGTGCCTGAATTATTTTTATTTCCCAAGGCAACTGGAGAAGCGTGAGACAAGCATCCGTCCTTAATTCCAAATTTCCTGCCATTGCCCATTTTAAACCATAGATTTAACGTTGTTAGGACAACATTTTCTTCTATATGTGTCTTACTATTGATGTTAACCACTTACTGTTTATTTCCTACAGCAGCTGGGAACATGGAAACATGTACTGAAAGGACTGAGTCACCTCCCTGTTGTCTCACGTTAGCCTTGCACGGCTCAGTAAGGTCATTCTTGACTCCAAATTCAGGAGCCCCTCATTGCAGCTGAGCACAGACCTTCAAAGAGAAGAAACAAGTAGCAAGGAGCCCTGCCAAAACAGGGAAGGCCAAACAAACAGCGAGCAGGGACAGACAGTGGACCTTAAATCCCACCAAATGCAAAGCAAATAGCACTAAAGGAAAGGGATCTCCTGCTACTCTGTCTGGTTGTCAGAACAGCCAGGATTTCAGCTCTTTGTGGAGAGCAAGAGCTGGCAAGAATGGGGGAGAGCCTTTATTTCCTCCTCAGTTTACACCACCGGCTGGAGGTGAGCCCCCAGCAGCAGCTCCTGGCACCAGCCTGAGGACCCCTCCATGGACCCAGCTTGGGTTAATGACATCCATCTTCCCTGGGAGCTAGGGATTTGTTGTGGAAACCCTGCCAAAAGAGCCTAACTTTGGCTTCTCTTCCCAAACATTTGTGGAAAGGCTGCAAAGCATCTGCTAGGGCCCAAAGCTGAAGATAAGCCAAAGGCAAGAAGGGATAGATGTCCCGTTAGGATTATAGTTCCTCCCAGACACGTGGTGCAGCATCAGACCCTGGTTCTCCTCGGTAGGGATGGGTAGAAGATCCTCTCCTTCCTTCCCCTACTTATTTTCCAAAAACTTCCTCCAGAAAAAAAAAGGGAAAGGCTAAATCTAGGGGGCCCATAGGCACCAGGGGTGAGAGCTCAGGGGTTCCTTGCTGCCCACACCACTTTTGCACATCTCCCTTGGTAAGGAGAGATAAGCAGGGTGCAAGAAAAATATAATTACCTTCTTTTTTTTTTAGGGAAATAAAGGAAAACAAAGATGGAGGATATGAGACTGCCAGCAGGAAACCAGGTCTTGGCAAACTGAGGTGTAATGAACAGAAAACACCAGTCCATAGGGCTCTCCACAGGGGATGGTCACAACTGTAATGGAGCCATCAAAAAAATATTGTTTTCCTTACAGTAACACCTCAAGCTCAATTTACTACAAAGAAGAGAGAGCTGTAAAAGAGTTGGAAGTCTCTTCATCCACTGCTGCTTCCCAGGGACTGCATGAGGCCAGTTCAATTTGCACCTTTTATCACCCCCGCCTGTGTTTCACTTGTTTGCAGGAACCCTCACCCCTAGGCAATAAAACCAAAATTACCGCAGAAAGCAGAACGTAGAAACTGCTTGCTTGGAATCCAAAGGGGCTTTACTGAGGCAAGAGCTGCCAAAAAATACTGTTGGACTTCTCTGCCCCAAGGACCCAGCAGCCCTGATCCCACTAGCACCCTTCACACAGCACTGGAGCAGTACAGGCTGAGCTCCCCCATTTCCACAAGTGTCTCCTATCCACGCATTGCCTTTTACCTCCACTTGAAAGCCCCAGCCCAACAGGAACCTGGAGGCTGACCCCGCCAACACAGGAAGCTTACCAGCTCTACTTGGTTTTTCAGCTTGCAAGCTTTTCTCCAGCTTGGCTGCTTGCTCTTGGCATGGAAATATAGACCAACCCTCCAAATTACAGCCCATTTTAGGGCCCAGCTGCTAACCACGAGAGCAGCAAGCCCCTCTCAAAACTTTTTCCATCATTTGTCCTCTCCATTTCTGGGAATTAGGATCCACACAGCTCCCTACCTCTCTCCCAGTGCAGCACTGCTGAGGATGTGAATTGCTTCCAGGAGCTGGTGCAGTCATCAGCCAGGACACATAGCACCTGCATGGAAAGGCAGCAACAGGGGAAATAAAGATTTTTCCTAGGGGGGTTGATCAGGGTGGATTTTTAGGTGCCTAACTGTGTTAAGGATCCACAAGCAGCCAGAAGCAATCCCCAGCTTGCTTCAGGATGCCAAAGCCATTTTTGCCCATCATCTGCATGGTTCTGTAGAGGCAAGAAATTAGAAATACAGGCAGCCCTGCTTCTGTGGGCTGATAATTGCTGTGAGCTGATAAACTGCAGCTCTTCAGGCTGCTGTGACCTGCCAAGCACCCCTTCCCTGACCCAGAACTCCTCTCCCACTCCGCTTTGCTTTCAGGAAAAATTAGGCTGAGTTTCAAGTAAACCTGGGCTGAGCTTCAAGTGAGAGTGAGCCAACTCCTAATTTGTGCCGTCAGCGTATTGTTTGGGGTCAAAACCATAAGACACGTGGAGGCTTTTCCTCATTTCTGCTCCAACCTGCAAGTACATCTGAGGCATCCTGGCTGCAGCTTTCGGCCAGCAGTGGTCTGGATCACAGCACTGGGAGCAAAAGGCAGCAGGTCTCAGAGACCAGGCTGCAGCAAAGGGTTAATGCATGGGGGCCCAAGTCCAGCCCAGGCAGTTATTTCAGGGTCATGCTCCAGAGTGATGAATTCTCAAAAAACCCCAAACCTCACTGCAGGGAAAGATGCTATTCCTCTTAATTAGGCAGAGCTGCACCTTAACGAGTAACCCTTTGCCTGCAAGGGCGATGCACGTGAGGTAATGTCAGAAATAGGCTTCTGAAAGCTGTAGAGGCAGTGGGGCTGGGTGTCACCCCCAGTTAGCAGGGTGCAGGGCTGGGGCTTGGAAGGTAAAGATCAAGTAGGAAAATGCTTTTCTATTTAAGGATACCCCAGAGACTGGTTGCATTTTACAGACACTGGGGTATCAGAGGGGTTATCATACATGTCTGTTACACTGCAGGCATGAGACACTGATGATATTTAGCTTTGTCCCTTTTTCTCTCCTCCCAGTCCCTTTTGAAACATGAAAAGTGACTCCTCTCCTGGTCACTTTTTGCAGGGCGGGACAGAGGAGACTTGCACTGCACAAGGGCCAGAAAAGCCACTGACTCATTTCCATGGCAAGGGGAGAGCTGCACATCCAGAGCCTCTCTGCTCCCCACATGCTGACTGAGACTACTTGCACCACATCACTGCTGGCAGAAAGACAGTTCGTAATGCAGGAAAAGGTCTCTCACCTCACAGCAGATCTGCCAGGTGAACTGAAGAGCAAAAAGTCAGACTTTCTCCTCTTGAAACCTCTACTCCACTCCTATAAAATTCACAGAGAAATATTTGGCACCATAAAAACCCAAACCACCTTTAATTAAGAAAAGGAATGGTAAATTAAACCAGTATCAGGGTACTAATGTGGGACGCCCCCACTCTCATAAATTTTAGCAACAGCACAGTTGGAAAAATTGGTCAAGCTTCACCAAGAACATCAGTTCCGTGCAAAAATTCGCATATACTTGTGGCATATTGGTGTGACATACAAGGTACATTCAAACCAGCTCTTCACAGCATCAGCGCAAGAGGCAAACCATTGTCTGCAGCGGCAAACAAGGGGTCTGTGACTGCTTTCACAGCAAACACTGGCCTGAAGGTGGCTACCAAGACGGTGTCATGGAGGTTGCCATCTCAGTGGAGGAGGACAGAGGAGAACAGCTCTTCTTCTCTGGGAATTTTGCTCATTTCTATGAGAAAGTTTAGTCTTGCTGGGAGGTTCCATTTATATTGTGGCTGAAGGACTGCTCCAAACTGGAGACCAGTAAGTTAAACAATCTCCCCAGCTTGTCTTTGTGCTGCAAACATGTTCCACAGCGCTTCAATAGTTTGGGCAACAGTGGGGCTGTGTGTCATTATTTCTGTCCATCTGGAACAAGCATTAACCACAAATAAGCAAATTTGCTTGTTCTTTACTGCAAAGAAAGAAGAGCCTTGCCAGAGCAATGCTAGTTTCCACCGATGACAGATGTTTTGGGCATGCTTGGGTGCCAATGGCTACATGTAAACNGGGAAGGGAAGGGAAGGGAAAAAATATATTTTAAAATTTACCTTTTAATATTACTCAAGTTTACTTTTTCCCTGGGTTTTTGACTTGGTGTCCCTGTGGAGTGAAGCTTACCCAGTGGGTCTCCGCTCCTCCTTGCCCTGCCAGTTTTTGCAACCCTGGGCAGCTTGCAGGCGAGGTAGAATGAGCTGGCCAGGAAGGCTGCCTAGTTGAGGATGGAAGCACAGGCACAAAAGCAGGGTTCCCCGTGGACCATCTGAACTGGTGCATGGGAAAAAAAATCCCCAAATTGGGGGATTGCAAACTTCAGGTGCCAGCCCCACATTCCCTGTATCTGTACACGCTTCCTCCCCCATCTTCTCATACACATACAGGCGGCTGCTCTCTCACTTCCAACCTCCCACATGGGCCAGGGGGACAAAATGAAATCAATAAAAAACCGCTGTTAGCTCCTGCATTTTCAAAATGGCACTCAGGGATTTGAGCGCATGCAACTTTCATTAACTTCATTTAGAGTCAAAAACAACACCTTGGCCACTGCTCTGCAAACACTGAGACCCTTGGCCACAGCTCTGCAAACACCAAGACTTTGCTGCAAGCCACTGGTGCTGGAAAGCCCGCGCTGTTTCTTTGCCCAGACCAAGGCTGAGGTTTGGGGGATTTTTTTTTTTTTATTGCTTTGCTTGCTTTTTTGTTGTTTTTGTTTGTTTGTTTTTTCCAAAGAGGAACTGTTGCTGTCCTGAATTTCTCACTCCTCCACTATTGTTTTTGATTGCTGACATTATTCAGACGGGATCTGAGATCCACGACCATCACATCCCCATATGTCAAGGTTTCAGCAGCAGGCTGACAAAGTGCTCCGTGCTTTACTGCTAACTTACACCTGCTTGAAAGGGACACCCTGACAGTCTTGTTTTTTGCAGAAGGTACCCCAAAATTGTGTGAGCCAGGAGCTCCTGGCTCATTGCAGGAGAGCATTTAGGTACATCCTCTGCTTCCTCTTCCAAGGCTTGTACATATGCATATGTTTATTCCAGGACGGGGGCAGAAATCAGCAAGAAAATAAAACTGACAGGAGGTTGAGGCGTCAGAGCCTCCGAGACACTGCACCATTGCTGCTGCTCTCCCAGAAGCTGGGAACAGGTACACGTACAGACACATTAGTCTCACAGTGCAGCTTTTGGAGAGCACATTCCCTCTCCCATTCCACAAATCCAGAGGATTTCCACCAAAAGCCATAACACAGCAGAGCACTGACAGCAAGCGCTGCCATCCAGAGCAAGAGAGCAGGGAGCTGTATCCCACCCAGCTTTGGCAATCAGGAAAACACTGCTGCGTCCCAGCAGTACAGGCATTGGTCATTCCTTTTATAAACAACCCTTTCTTTACACCAGGTAAAAAAAAACTGCTGCATCCCTGCAGTACAAGTATTTGTCATTCTTTTTATAAACAACCTTTTCTTACACCACATAAAAACCAAAGGCTCACTTGCTGCAGGCATTACTGCAGCCTGAGAGCAGAGGATTTCTGATTTCTGTATTTTTCCAGCCTTGACAGGCAATGGATGCAATCAGAAAATTAAAGCAATCACAGAGTTCTTTGTATTTACTCTGAGTGACACTGAGCAGCTCTCCAAACCACAACTCAATAGCACATTGCTGTACATTTACGCCCTGATCAGCCCAGACCTTTGATTGTGTGTTTTTAGGGAAGCTTTAGAAGATATGGCAATTGTCTTCCTTTTTAGGAAGTCCTTTTCAAGAATACTAAATTCTAATCAGGTGTGGGTGCAGAAAAAAGGATCCTTCCAGAGGAAAGGGCCTTCAAAAAGGTTTCCAAAATGTTCAGCAGCAAGTCTGGGAGGAAGATGAATTGTTCATAGAATCCTCAAATGTTTTGGGTTGGAAGGTACCTTAAAGATCATGGTGTTCCAAACCCCTGCCACAGGCAGGGACACCTTCCACTAGACCACATTGCTCCACTTGGCCTTGAGCACTTCCAGGAATGTGGCATCCACAACTTCTCTCAGCAACTTGCAGAAGTGCCTCACAGTAAAGAATTTCTTTCTAATACCTAACCTAAATCTACTTTCCTTCAGCTCAAAACCATTCCCCCTTGTCCAGGGAATTGCTACAAGATTTTCCTTTGTACTAGTTTTCTCTTCTTATCTACTAGAAAGCAGACAAGAAAAACAGAGAAAATATGAATTTGTCTAAAATGACAAAACAAACCCAAACATTTTTGTAGGAAAAATGGTGAAGAAATAAACATGTACACGTAAATTTCATGTAACTGAAAACCCTTCTTCAAGCAAAGATACTTCCATAAGTTCATTCCCATGGAAAAAAAAACCAACCCAAACATAAAACATTTGTAACACTTTTGTCAGAATGTTTTTAAACAAATGCCTTTTGTTTAAAAGAAATTCAGCTGCATCTCGAGCAGTTTAGCACATGTAAAGAAAGTGTGCAGGCTGTTCGCAAAGTTATTTCTCTGTCAGAGCAGTTGCAAGGATTTCTTATTAAAGAGAGCAGCTATGGGCTCTTTTCCTCTCCCTTAGCGTCACCAGTGTGGATGATGAATCCATGAGCTGGGTGAGTGGAAAAATCTTAATTTTGCTATACATTAGCCAAAAAAAAAATTGTGCAAAGACTGGTTTTGCTCAATGAATGGCTTGTCTTCTGCTACACTTAAGCAAAGCTTTCAGGTCATGTCTGGAGATGAGCGAACAAACCCCCAAAAGCTGTGTTTGTACACATGGATGCACTTCCATACACCTGGTGATAAAGGAACAAGCCCATCTACGCAGAACAGAGCCGCTGGCACAGGAAGATACACGCTGTTGTACACAGCTGTGGAGCAGTGGAGTTTATCAAACCCCAGTTACTACGTCCTCAGACATCTGGCTTAGCCTCTCTGGTGTCTGATACAAGTTGTACTCACACAGTGTTCCCCTCAAGCACATGGAAAGATTGTGCTTTTTTTTAAACCTTTTTATAAGGTCACCCATTTTTTTCAAACCCTGAGAGAAGTGAAAAGCTTTGGGGTTTCCTCCCTCCCTGCCCTTAGCTCAGGCTGAAGACAGCCAGCAGGGAAGACACATCAGATGCCTGTGCACAGAAGTGCTGCAGTTGTAGCTCACTTCATTTCTGCAAGAAGCTGACCAAACCCATCGCCAGACACAATTGTGTGTAAATACTGAGTCCCTGCTCAATTCTGCACCTACATCCAGATGCAGAGGAATATGAGTTACAGTGTTGCAGTAGAAAACACTACCTGGGGTGCAGGAGCACACACCTCTCTCACCATCAGCCTTCTCCTCGTGTAGCACGGGATCTGCCACCCTAAAAATAGGCAGCCGTCCGACAGCTGATCTCCACACAAAGGGCCCTCCGTGTCCCAGGAATTCCACACGGCTGACAGGCAGGGGAGCAGCCCTGCTTTGTGCCCCGAATACCACTGTCTGTCCCTGCCTAGCACTGCAGCATCCCCACAGCTGAGCTCGCTGCAAGTCCCAGCAGCCCCACACACCCCCGCAGATGCCTCTCGCCATACCCTGCTGCCAAGAAAGCCGGCATGGATTTACACCAGCACATAAAAACCTGGGCTTTTCTTACTCTCACAGGCCAGGCTGATTTTCCATAGAAGAGGTCTTTCCACTCCTTTTCCTTCTTCAGCCTAAAACTGTTCTTTTCACCAAGTCATTGTAGTCTTTATGGTGGTGCTTTACAGCGTCCATGCAAACTACTCAGGGCAGGACACGCTCATCACAGGAGCCAAAGCCTGCCAAGTCCAACAGCAAGTTAGGAGATAAACCCAGACCCCAAAGGGTACAAAGCTGCCTGAAAGGCATCAAAGTGATGCCACAGGCAACGTTATGAAAAGTTATGGTAGTTTTGAAAACAGCCAGCAAGCTTGGAAAGGACTTGCTGCCTGCTAGTGCACCACTCTTAGTATTTTAAATACCCTTGTACTGCTAGTGCTGCTATGGCAAAACATTGCAACACCTCATCGTAGCCTTAGCATCCTTAGGTTGGTGGTTTTGTTCCTACTCTGAGAGCAGGTAGGAAATGGAACATCTGGGGACCTGAGGGGGAAGCACCCCAGCCAGAGAGGGAAACGTGGGGGGAAAAGCCTAGGTGAGGCTGCCCGGAACGACCAGTGGGCAGGAGGACAAACCAGGACCCCACAAAGAGCCCAGGCACTCGCAAGAGCAGTGGATAAGGCTGGATAAGCCTCGACCTGGGGCAGCACATGGCAGGTATCACCATAAATTACAAGGGATAGAGCTGAGACAAGCAGGGCACCTTTTTAGGACAGCAACAGCCTTGTGTAGGAGCTGTCTGAGCAGTCAAGGCAGGAGCCAGCAGCTCCAGGCTCTGGCTGGGGGGTCCATCCTCGTACCACCTGCTATGGCCCAGCACCACAGAGCGAGCCCACCGCAGATGGACAGAGGTCCATAACAGGCTGATAAATGCCTTATCTTGTCATTACGTTATCCACATGCACTTAAATCCCGGAGCAGATTTCACTGGCTCCCCAGCTGCATTTCCCCACTCGCGCCTGCCAGGCTGGGCAGCAGAAAGGTGCGAGAGCTGCTCTGACACCAAATCTCTTTGTTGTCTATTTATACCCTGCCCTCTGGAAGCAGCTCACTAGCGGCTGTCACTTGGTGTCTTATCTCCCCTCGCTTTGCAAACTGTCTCCTGGCAGCCCATGGCATCCCTGCCACCGCCTGGGAGGCTGCTCCCTTCCCACTCACTGGATTTTTGTTAAAAAGGGAAAAAAAAAAAAAAAATCACAAGGCACTGTTTGGTTAAAAGGCAAAAAGGCAGGGCTTTACTCTTCTTTGTCAAAGCTATAAGGATTTGCCAATGATCCCGAGATCCAAGCCCTTGCCTTCACTTCATTCTTGCGTGCAGAAGTTGATGCCTCCTGCTGCAGAAGTAGATACCTAAGGCAGGGCACTGCATATAATTCATCACAATGAACTCCAGCAGTCCCTGCTTGCATAGCCTTAGATCTCAGAACCCTTTTAAAAGAATTTCAGTATCATTATTCTCATTTTATAAAAGGCAAAACAGAGTCACAACAGAATCAAATGACAGCACATATACACTCAAAAGCCATGATGCCAAAGCCTCTGAGCTTGTAAGGCATCACGAGCACCAGGTCAGCAGTGACTGACCCATGGTTTCACATAGCACTCACCTCCCTTCGTGTCCCTCGTTGTCACCATTTGAGGCCTATTCTGTTCATATCTGCAGGGACTTCCAAAGAAGCCAAACCACATTCACCAGCCGTGACACAGTATTTGACTCAGCCCAGAGAAATTTCCCATTAACCATCTCACCAGCAGTGGCTGATGACACAACCTCCCTCACACAGGAGGCTCACAGTGGCCCTGGAGCCCAGCACCACATGGGGATGTGTCCCAGGGAAGGACCGTGGTGCACCCTGCTGGGAACCAGCCCCCAGCCCTCTGGTTAATCCCCATTTTTCCCCAGTTCAGGCAGCAGACAGGCATCCAGGCACCAGGACTGGCAGACGGGGTTTTATGAATAGCCCATGTCTCTTCACCCCAGGGAGCCTCCAGCTGTCTCTGGAGCTGCTTGCAAAGCCACAAGGCCAGAAAGTGTCAGCTGGGGCTGGGGGAGCCCTCCCTCCCCGGGTCTTGTTGCACAGTCAACTGGTGGGGACAGAGGAGGATGAGGAGGGCAGCCCCCTGGGAAGCAACAGGGCTGTTGGTACCTGCTTGTCACAGAAGCACAGAACAGCCAAAACAGGGAGTGAGTAGGAGCAAAGCAAAACTGGGAGCTGTGGCCCAGGTGAAAGGAAGGCAGTGGTGTGCCAGAGATGAATGATCCCACCACAGCAGCAGGCACATGCACAGGAAGAGTGATTATCCCCCAGGAAGAGAGAATCATCACACAATGGTCTGGGTTGGCAGGGACCTTAAATATCATCTGGTTCCAGTCCCCAGACATGGGCAGGGACACCTTCCACTAGACCAGCTCACAGCCCCATCCAGCCTGACCTTGAACACTTCTGGGATGGAGCATTCTTGGTTTGTCTGAGCAACCTGTGCCAGTGCCTCACCACTCTCACAGGGAAGAATTTCTTCCTCACATCTAATATAAATCTCTCCTTTCTTGGTTTAAATATGTTCCTCCTTGTTCTACCACTATTTACCTATGCAAAAAGTCATTCTCCCTCTTTTTGTAAGCCCCCTTTAAGTACTGAAAGGCAGCACTGAACATCACTGGGGACAGGCTTGCCATCAACCCAGGAGTCCCCGCTGTCACAACAGTCACTATTGCAACTCCCCCTTCCTTTCACCCAGCCTGGTCTCTCCCCACTATTCATTCATCCTGCCTCCCAGCTGCCTAACCTCAGAAACAGGCTGGAAATGCGGTCCCAGCTCCGAAAAGCTGCTGCCATCTCCTGGAAAGAGGCTTCTTCCCTGGAGAGCGGCGACAGCGTTCTGGGACCGCCAGGACACATGCCAGAGTCGATCCGAGGCCACCGGCACCTGCTGCTCCAGGGATGGCCTGATCCTCCCACGCAATGTCACACCTCTCAGCCTGATGACCGAGGGTGATGTCAGAGAACAGGATTACAGGCTTGTACCTCAGAGAGAACAGGTGGGGTCCCTGGGGACAAGGGCTGGGGCCACCCTTGATGTCAGCACAGGCTTCAGGAACACACTCCTTCCAGTAACTTTTAACCAGCACAAACAAGACTGAAGGCACAAGGGCTTCCTTCTCCCCCTCCCAAGTGCAAAATCAGAGCTTTTGAGGAAAGGAAACAGTGCAAAATGATTCCCCTGCACCAGGCACCAGGACCCCATCACCACCAGAAGGCTGAGGGGGAAATCATTGTGCTCCCTGGGTCTTCTTTCCTCTGCAGCACCCCGGGGGCTATGCAGAGCTGCCCAAAATATAACCTGCCACTTCCACAGCTCCACACAGAGATAACTGGCAGTCCCAGAAGCCTCTCTCTGGTACTGATATGCATTTTCATAAACACATCTGGCAAACGGTGCTGGGATGGCCTTTTTTTCCCCTAAAAAAAATCTAAGCCTTGTCTTCCTGATGCTGCTAGACCGAGAAGTTCAAATTGCCTTCCGTGAAGAGCGGCGCCTGCCAAGGCACAGCTGATGGCCCCACAGCAGGCTGCTTGTGCCCAGGAGCTCTGAGCTGGCCCGAGTGAGCGTCAGTGCAGTATTTATATCTTTTTATTATGCTTTAAACCACTGGGGAGAAACAGGTGCAGAGCTGTCTGTGAAAGAGTGGCCAACAACTACCCCCCCTCAAGCCTTGAGCTGTTATATGCTCCAGCACAGACACACGCATGAGGGAGGACAGAGCCGGACCTTTTAAATCCCTACTGAGTGCCAAAGTCATGGATGAAATCATTCCGGGAGGAGGACACACACCAACCCACAGTAAAGATCTGATGGGTAGATCAAACACAATTAATCTGACAAGGACACCCTGCTTCAGCCCATGCAGCAGTTCAGAGGGGTCACAGTCAGCTGGAGATACCCCCAAGTGCCTAAGGGAAACTCTTCTGGCTTCTTCAGCAAATAAATCACTGTTGCCCTTCCACTGCCACTCCAGTGCAGTCTTAGGGGCACCTGCTCTCTCAAGGATGCCCAGAACAGGATGGAAAGGCCATTCATGGTGTACATAGAGCTTGGGCTGTGCCTCTTACAGTGTTTCTCAGCTGGCAGTCCTGGGGGGGGTTGCTGGGCTGAGTATGTCTCTCCTCTGCAGAGAGGTAAGGATGTCTCCTTCAGGATAAAACAACTCTTCTGGACACAGACCAGGCTCTGCCCATTTGAGACCCTCTGAAATCTACTCATCTTCTTCCTTAGAAGGAGGTTGGTTGGTTGGCACATTTCCTCGAGGAATCTCCAAGGAAATACCCTTTTACAAACCAGAGTGGAGCCACAGCATCCTCCAGGGAACCAGAAGAGAAGCATGGCCCAGGATGGGTAGATTATCACCCTCACCCCAGGCAGGGTGTCACCATCTAACCTGAAATAAGCCTGACCCAGACCTTCCCATGGCAAAATTAAGGGACAACTAGAAGACAACAGTAGCTTTTTAGCCTGAAGTCAGCTGGAACAAGAGTCAAGTGCCCTCACTGAGCAAATCAGCAGTGCCACAGCTTGAGTTGTATCTGGGGACACCTCCCAGCCCTGTCCAGCCAAAAACACATTGAGAGGGAGCACCAGGTGACGCCTTCAGGTTCACAGCTGGCTGGCCAACACTCACCTTTCCTTAACATAGGTGAAGGGTGGTATTAGCATTAACAATGTAATAGCCCAGTGCCTCGAGCCTGCCTGGCCTGGGGCAGTAGCAAGCTGGGCAGCAGAATTCAGTGGAAGCACGTGGATTCAACTTGCCTGGTTTTCACTGGAAGGACACAGGAAGCCTTGGACTAATTGATCCGCTTCACTGCTAGAAATCAAAGCTGAGTTTAGCTTTGAAACTCAGCTTTTATAGGTAGAGACATTACCCAGTTCTCCACCATACTGTATTACTCCAGAGCAGGATAAATCCAGGTGCCACTGTGACAACTACTATACTGAAAATGAGCCCTTTTCCTTCCCTTTCTTCCCAAGCAGGGGAGGAGCAGGGGAGATCAGTGTCAGAGTCCCCTGCAGCCGAGCACCTCATAAATCTCCCCTCCGGAAAGCAGGGCAGCCCCACTCTGCTCCCAGGGAAGAAAGCGGGTATTGTTCAGCCCAGGTACGCCACGGGGAGCGTCTGCGCCGAAACCCAAACGCGTGTGCTGTGGGCCAGGCTGCTGCGACAGCCGGGGCTGACAAAGGACTGCACGTTTCCTCCCCGCCAGGCTCCAGAGAATTGTGCTTCCGATTCTTGCATCACACAAGAATAACGATGCGCTTCGTAATGTATGAAATGGAAATACTAGGATCGAGTTCACCTCCACCACTCCCCTCCTGCACATGTGATGGGGGTATCTCTTGCTGGACAAAGCTGGGGGTTTCCATTTCCCCCAGCACCATCCCCAGCAGGACAGAGCGAAGCTTTCATAGCCCACTTACCAGCACCCTTCTCCTAGACTTCAAGGCAAAGCTCAGGGCACCTTTCCACCCCAACAGCCTGGGTTTGCAGATCTATATAACATCTGGCTCAGCAAGGGGAGACCCCAGTCCTCTGTGTCACTGCCGTGGGGAAAAGGCTTCCTCTCCCTCCACACACCTCCCCTGGGAAACCAAAAGTCGGGGGAGCCAGAGGGAAATTTATGGGCTTCCCCTCCTAAAAGATTTCTCCAGATGGCTCTCCAGTGGTGGATTTTTTTTTCCAGGTGAAGGGAGAGAGAAGGAAGGAAGCAGAGGTGGGGAGATGGGTAAGGGCAAGACCACAGGTCACACTTTTCTTCAGCACATTGGGCAGAAGGACCAGCAAGCAGCCAGGCTGCTATTCCCTCTCAAGCCATGATGGCAGCAGATGTCAGGCTCAACAGTGTGCACAAAGCCAGCCCACGCTCTGCACTCTCAGCTCATACTAGACCAACAGCAGAAATCCCCATGACAGCAGCCAGCAGCTAGACTTGCCCCCTGGAAAAGCTGCTCGTGCACACAGCAATATTTTGGTGTTTTGAAGCAATAGCCCACACTGGGAATAAGCAGTGATTTGCACTAAGAGTGAGTTGCACAGAGACACTGCACTGTGCAACACTGACTCTATTTCAGCCAGACCTGCAAGCACCAGCCTCGCCAAACCCCTTGGGCAGCAGGGCCAGGGGTGACATTATTTCAGTGCCCCTGCTCTCCATACCCGTCACCTGCGGGCAGCCGGCACAGCAGGACTGCAAGCATCATCCAGCCTCCCCGGATTGCCTGTCAGGAAGAGGAAATGCCACGCATTTTCCAGCTGCTTGTACCTGTGCCAAGTCTAAGTGCCACCCCTAAAAATACCCACGGGAAGGAGAGACATGTCACCAGCCATGGTGAGCCACTCACCCACTGCAGCCACACGGATATTTTCAAATGAGGCAGCAACATGAAGCAGCTGAGCGAGACCCAGCCTGGGCTTTGCTCCTCCCCACACGGGTCAGACGGTGACAGCTCAGCATCACCCTCCACAAGGCAGCAGCAGAGCCACGGTAACACATTCAAACAGGCAGGAGTCAACATCCCAGAAGCTGCTCTCAGCATCCACGGGGCACCCCAGGGACTTTGACCTGCGCTTCTAATGAAATTAAGCTCCTGCAATGCTCCTGTCTGACCAGTGGCCAGCCCTGCATTGCTTTAGCCCAAAAAATTTTGATCTCTCTAGCAAAACACCCCAGGCACCTTGCTGGCTTCCCCAAAAAACACAGTCTCCACTCCTCAGTAGAGATGGAGCAGTGGCACCCATACACAGCAAAGCTGCTCTGTTTGCATCAACATCCAGCCACAAAAAGCATTCCTCAGACAAATGCACCCAGTAGACCACAGCCTGGCTGGAGCAGCTCTCCTCATTTTTATTTTTTTTAACTGAACAGTTATTTCCATACATTTCCACTGGCTTATTTCCAGTTCTGACTTATTCTGAATAAATGAAGATGAAACCATGCAACTCACTAGGAGTTACCTTCTTGTTTTCAGCTGCTTTCCTGCCCCTAACAGGAAGAGATGGTTGGGACAATTCAGGGAGGCATTAGACACCCCAATGCCCCACAGCCTTGGGGGGCACATGGAAGGCCTGAGCTGGCTGTCATCTCCCTGCAGCCTGAGCCATTCCTCTGGAAGATTTGCACCTCTCAAAAACTGGCACAATCCAGGGCTATCGCATTGCCGGCACTGGGCAGGGAGAGCTCAGCAGCATCTCTTGCTTCCCCTCCAAGACAGATCCCTGCAGGTGGAGGTACCCACATAATTCTCCCCAACATCGCTCTAAAACAAGGGGGAGCTTTGCCATTTGCTGTTGAAGCAGTGCCACCCTCTCACCCCGGCTCCTCAAAGATCAAGGTGCAATTCTTCAAGAGCACCCACACACAGCTAGATGGACAAAACACCTTGGGAGCACCCAGGGGCAAGGAAGGCAACAGCTTCAGCTCAGCAGCCTCTTTGAGGGGGTCACCTGCAAAGGCAGCAGAGCCCACCTCTGCCTGCACCCAGGATATAGAATAGGCAAAATTTTCCTGCCTAGTTAATGTAGAGAATTTAAGGGTTTAAACTTATAGAGCTGAAATGTCAGGCTGGCTAAGCAGGCCTCCACAGTGCTTATTTACAGCAAAATAATGTACTTTTTTGTATGCAATGCACTCCTGTCACCTCTTTGAAGCCACCTCAAGCCTTGCTTGAATGTCCGGACTCAGCAGGCCCACCTGATGCCTGTGAGCATCCCAGGACAAAAGGTTTCTGTGAGGATGAAGCGGGGGTCCAGGGGTGGGAGTGCAGAGGCCACCAGGGGCACATGTGCAGCTGCCCCAGATCCAAAGGGATGCACTAGCACGTTGGGGAAAATTGATGATGATGAGGGAAGTCCATCAGGCTGTGTGCTGGCCCGGCAGATTGATGGCCTCTGCAACGAGCCACACATAATGGCCAAGTTCAGGCCACAGTGGCCGGGAGCTGAAAGGCAACAGCCATAAATAAGCCGGGAAAGAGAAGGAAGACAGAAAGCTGGCAGGGATAAATAAATACTCATGCTGCAGCAGGGCTGGGGGTAGGCATGGGAAGAAGCACCAGAATGGGATGCAGCCCACATTGGGATGGAGATGCTGCCACAGAAATGGCCATTTTGGAGTGAGATCTCCCCATTCAGTAACACTGAGTTGTTTCCTCCCCAAACCATCTTTTCACTCAAAACCACAGCCAGTTGCCAAGTGGGGGGGGAGGGTGTCACATGTCCTCCCCCCAAAATATAGTGAGGGGGACAAAAGTAACCAAAGGGGCTAGGGACAAGGGATTTGAGGGTTATAATCCCACTATTACCAAAGCTCCAACTCAGTCTGAGGCTTCCAAGACCTTGGCATCTCAGCAAGTTTCTCCCTGGCTGACCTGGCCAGCTGGGCTTTCCTCATCACCTTCCTCAGGCGACAGTATCAACCTCAGACTGTTTCCCCTTTCAGTTATTGCCCAACAATGAATAGGGGAGATGGGGGGAGCGGAGGGAGTGGAGATGGAGTTTTCCCTCATTGTCCCCCATCTGCTTCATTCAGGACAGTTACTCTTCTCCGGCATAAATAAGCCCTTTGCATTTTGTTGTGCTCTTTTCTCTCTTTCGCTCGTCTCCGCCGTTTTGTCAGGAAAAACCTTGCCCAAAGAGCCGCTGTGATTTACTGCTGCGTTAACAAATGTCAGAGCTCGGGAGCCTTGTAGGAACCCCTCGCTGGCAGCCTGCCTGGACAAACATACTAAAAGTCAACCCTGGTGTGGATACTTGAGGAATTAGTGTCCATACAAAGATGCATTAAATACAGGGAGAAAGATGGGGGATTTTTACAACGGAGGCTTGAAAGCTTCCTCCGGGCTGTTTAACATATGGTGCTTCTTCCCTGCACCTGCCCCTCACTAGAGCAGCTCTGGGATTCCCATCCTTGTCACTGGACCCAAATGCCACTCAAGTTACTGTTCCCAGTGGGTGCTGCGGGTCTGGCTGGGGCTGAGCCACCTGCGAGGTGGGGGTTTGCACATCCATGTGCTAACAGGTAATTTTGCCCCAACCCTCTTCACCGGATGGGCTTTGCTCATAGTGGACATATCATAGAGCCCTGCTCAGCCAGGCAAGGTTCCCCTCTTGCTACCAAAATTTTTTTTTTTTTTAATGCAATACATAGAAATTTTTTTTTTAAATCCATAAATCAAGCATTTTGCTCATGAAATCCTTACATCCAGCTCAGCCATAGGAGAACACAGACCCAGGGTACAGGCAGGGAGAACCATCAGGAAAACAGAGACACAGTGGCAAAAATAACAATGTTTAAAAACTCTCAGCATTTCCTCAGTGGCTGCCAGGAGTTCCTCAGCCCTGCCTGTGTTTGGCTGGACCCTTGCTGCCTTCAGCCCAGGCCAATCACACATCCCACACAACCCCACCACTCTGTTATTGTCATTTGCTCAAATCCCAGGTGCTGCATTAGAGAGGAATATTTTGCGTGTGCGTTGTCTGGATGTTTTAAAAGTTAATTCCTCCTCTACCACCTTCTGCTCAACAGATTTGTCCAGCATCACTGTAGAAAGCAGCCCTGTGCCAGGAGAGACACACTCAGCCTTGCAAAGCATGAACCAGGCAATGTTCCTTGGCTGAAGCCAAATATCAAAAAAAACCAAAAACAGAATATAGAAAAATATCACGTCCTAAAATTAAAAAATGAAGTAAAACCAATACCCCATGGGGCTCTCAATTGCACAAAACATTTTTCCCAAGCAAATCCATTCCCATATATGCACTGTCTGGGCAGTGCATGTATGGGAATGGATTTGCTTGGGAAGCAGAGGTGGATGAGAAAGGCTCTGGAAAGGCAGTTATAAGAACCAATGTGCTGTAAATCTCCTGCATTAAGTGGGATATCATAACCTGTGGTAATTTGGCATCTTAGGAATCATCATGTTGACCCAGCTGACATGATGTTACCTTAGTTTACCCCTACGTTCTGCCTCCAAAGCAGAACTCCTCACCCATCAGGCAAGACCCACAGGAGCACGCTGGAAATGGAAGGAGAAGCTGGAAATCTCTCCTGGGTATTTATGCAGATGGCAGGGAATGGATAAAAGAACCACTTTCCCCCACCACACTACATCCTTCCTGAGCCAGGCCAGCAGAGGTGAAGCTATTCTCCTGCAAGCCTGGACCTTGTGTCCTCACCACAAAGGTTTGCCTGCACAGTCACAGCTGGGAGTGGGAAGAGGAAGCTCCAGCCAGACAGTCCCACCTGCTCACACCCCCACACCACTGGCCTCACGCAGGGCACAGCTCACCTTTCCCAAAAACACATTTGCTGGATGAAACCCTCTCCTTCCCCACACCATGATGACTTTTCCCCACCCAGCCTCCTCCTACCAAAAAGCTGTTCCTCCATCAGGTGTGTGCCAACAATCCAGGAAGGGGCTTTAATCTCCAAAACAGCCAGGACGTAAGCCAGAAAGCCCTTTAGCATAGCAGCTAGCCTACCTGCATGGAGCAGGAGCTCAGCTCTCTCCCCAAACTTACACCCTTCTACACCAAGCTGGAGGAAGGGAAAGAGCAATACCCCCAGAGTGGGCTTAAGTAGAGCCAGACCATGGGTGTGGAGAGGCCCCGGTTAAGGCTGCGCAGGGTCATTAATGCCAATTAGTGCCCTCAAGACTTGACACAACTAATAACTATCCCAGGGGTCCTGTCCCTGCTGGGGTTCATCTTTGGGACCTCACAGAGCTGTTTGCCCCTAAGCTGTGCCTAGTGTGTTTCACCATGCCCTGGTTAATCCTACAGCCAGCCCCTCCAGACTGTTGGATCCAGTGCAGGATTAGTGCACACAGACTTTCCTTTCCCATCCACAAAACTCTGTCCAAAGTCACCCCTGCTCTGCAGAGCATTCACTGGCTGAGCCTGCTGTGGTCTGTAGGGCAAGGACTCAGGGCAAAACGTCTCTTTATTTGACCCGCCAGGCCAATGAAGCTCAGGTCGGGCATGAGCCGAGTCCTGAAGCACAGGGAAAGCTCTGGCTGCACTTCCCGCTGCAGGAAGCCCCGGCACCTCTGCGGGGCCGTCGGCTCTTCCCCCAGCCGCCACCAACCCAGGGGCCAGCCAGGTCCAGCACATCCCAGCACTACCAAAGCCACCTCTCCAGCCAGCGTGGGCTGCAGCACCTCTGACAAAGCCCAGCCTGTTCCTCGCCTTTCCACCGGTGCCAGATGTTATATAATAATTATAGATTGTTATGCTGTTCCACCAGGCTGCCCCTCGGCTTTTCCATGGGACACAGCTCCGCGATGAATGGGTCCCTGTTCCGCCCTTGCTGTGGGACAAGCGGGAAGCTTTCAGCCTCCGCGGCATTTCGTAACTCGGGATTTTATTAGCCCCCAGCCTCTCCGATTCCGAGAAGCTCTAAAAAGAGACTTTGGTTTCCATGGTCTGTTTTTTCATTGGGAGTTAAAATACCTTTCATCATCATGCACAGCAGAGCAGAGTTACAGAAAAAGGGAGGGGAGGAAAATTAAAGTAATTGGGGGAAATTATTGGAATGCACAAGGCCTCTCCAGACGCATCCCTGCCACGGGAAAGGAGCTTCCATCCCATCTCATTGTGGCAGGAAGAGCTCTGATTGTCCGATAAGCATTTCTCAGCCTTTGAAGGACTTGGAGAAGCCCCTCTGCACAGACCCAAGGCAGAGGTGTGGTGGGGAGCCCTTAGCAGAGGCTTGGGACTGCCTGCCATGGGCTGCTTGCTCCCAAAACTCAGCTTGCCAGCTTGTCGGAGCCTTTACAAGCCCCCAGACTCACAGAGAGCAGGAGCACGGCCATTTAGTCCAGGTGAAAAAAGTTTTTCAGCTGAAAAGTAAGAAAAAAAACTTTGGAATGCTGACTGGGGTTAATAAAGTCATGAAAGCCATATAAAGAGTAATAACTGTTGAGAAAGGGGTCTTTAACTTCTATTTTGATACAAATATTAAACCAAAAGTACGTTGCTGTGCCTTAGTGGTTGAAGTGGACCCATCAGGTTGTTCTGACAGAGGTAATGCAGTTTGGCTCTGGAGAGATGAGCCCCATGGCCAAGGCTTTTATTGAAACTGAATTCTTTAAAAATCTTGTGGGTATATACAAAGATATAAAAAGAACTGGGGAAACAATGGCTTCTAGGAATATGAAAATGCTGGGCCAGTCCATACCTGGCTGACGCCCTTCCAAGGTGTCCTACAGGGCAGAGGTCTCTTGGAGGAGCACAGAGTTCTGAGGCTGAAAGCAGGGCTTTACTCCAAAATGCCCTATAGCAAAAACGCAGCTCCCCAGCCCCGCTTCTGCCAAACTCTGTTTCCACTGGTGAGATTATCCTGGGAGGGGTTACACCAACAAGTAATCAAGAAGCCACAGGGTTCCCCCGTCTGTGTTTTACAGGGCTGACCTTGCCGGGGTGAAAAGTACAGGGGGAGCAGTGGGACAGGCAGCGCAGCCCCTTCCCCTCCCAGCTGCTTGGATTCTTAATGTGCTTTCTGCAAATCCCCGCTTCTGCAGCAAAGCCAGTTCATTGCCGGGGCCTTGCCAGGGCCAGCAGTGTGGATGTGACAGAGGGAGATGGGATGGAGAAGAGCAGAGAGCAGGAGCAGTGCCAGTGGCAGAGGGGACAGACACACTGCCTTCCCACGGGAATCCCCACACCAAAGCCAGGAGTGGAGGAATGAGAGGTGGCAAGCATTGTCAGGGCACAGGAGCCAAAACTGGCCAGTGCTATAAGAAATTCGTATTTTCCCCCCTCAGACACCTCCCCAAGGTCTCCACACATCATTAGCAGATCTTATTTCTGCCTGGGCCAGCCTGCTTGGGAATAGTGCAAATGCAGAAATTGAGCAGTTTGATGAAATAATAAATAACTGACAAATAAGTAGATGAAGAAATATGTGAGGAGCTGCAAACCATCTCAGCCACTCCAGCAAGGAGTCTGGACAGGACAGCCATAGCCATGCCATGGCACGGACCTTCAGGCCGGGAAATGGTCTAAATCAGGCTTCTTCCCTGCAGTATCCTGGGCTGCTTCCTGAGATATTGTTCTTTTTATTCACCCTCTTGATGCATTGTCCTGCAGCATATTTGGGGGCTCCCAGTGTGTGCCAAGAAGCCTCTGGCTGTGACGCACCAGCCTGTTTTAGGCAGCCAGCAGCCGCTCCTTCCTGCGGGAGCTGGGAAGCCAGAGCTCCCCAGGGTTCCCCCACCCTCTGGTCCAGGGAACCTGATGCATTCATTTTTAACACCATTGAGGGCTGTGAAAAATGGCAATTTGAGGGAACAAGGACTATGGGCAGCATCTCTGTGGCCCTCTGAACTGTCTGGAGCTGTCTGAAAAACAGAGCCCATTGCGCTGCTCCAAAATGTAAGCCATCCCCTGAGCTTTCCTGGATTTGCTCAAATAAAGATAGGGAAGGGAAAAAAAAGTAAAAACAAGCCACACCTTTCCTCAGCCTGGTTCCCAGGCAATAAAAATATCTTGGAGCAGGAGCCCTGGCTTCACAGCTTGGCCAGTGATGCAATCGTGCTGTGAGCCAAGGCAGCAGGGAGCTCACCTACATGCTTGGCTTTGCTTTTCCATAGAGTAGATTCTGAGGATCCCAGTTCCCAGGCAGCATTGGCAGAAGTCATTTGAGTAGGAAAATTAATGGTCTTCCCCTCCTAATGCTCCCATGGACCCCCTCTCCTCCTCCTCCTCCCTGTCTATGGCCTGCTTGGAGCACTGGTGAACCCCTGCAAAATCCCAAAGCTCTCTTGGGGACCATACACCCAGGGGCACATTTTTCCAAGTGTCTCTCCAAATATATATGTCAGCCAGCAGAGAGGGGAGGAGAGCAAGAAAAAAAGCATTTTGTGAGTAGCCGTCTGTTTGCAGATCATTAATTCTCCCTGGGGAGCCCCAGCGCTGTTTCATCTGCTTTTTGCTAAGTTTAGGTCACAGAGGTTTTCGGGTGCATGTGTGGTTCAGGGAAAGGCAAAGGCGCTTTGGGCTTTAGCAGATCACTGAGGAAGAATTTGGGCAGGCAACAGGAAAGCTCTTTCCCCACCTGGGAGGCATCCAGTCAGGACAGAAACAATCCTGGCTGCTGGAGGCTTTTACAAAAGTAAGAATAGATGTTTACTCACAGGAAAGCGAGGAACGGAAAAAGTTATCAACACCATTGTTTGCCACAAATAATTTCACCTTCTCTAGTCATATGGTGCATTCAAAAAAAGCCCTGCTCTTTCTTATTTAACATCTCATACCGGGGCCAATTACGTAGCCCTTACGTAGCTGGGCTCACCCTGGCCAGCCCCGAGGGCTCGGCTCGATCCCACCCCACAGCAGAGCCCGTTTCCTATCACCTCTGCATCGCTTTCTTGCTCCCCAGCGCCTGGTGGCCAAGACGACCTGACCTGAGATCCGGTTTTATGACGAGCTGCCCCTCTGCGGCTGCATTTAGGGGGCTGACAGCTCTGTAATTGCCTTTTATGAAACACCCTTCCACAACCCGGAGTGCAAGAAACTTCTCGGTGCTCAGCTAAGAAACTGTCTCTAACACATGCTGGCTGCAGCATCGTTTGCCTGGAGTCCCTTCCCCTGACTGCAGTGGGGTTTGGGGGTTCATGAGCGACCTTAGGCAATGTCAAAGAAGCAGGGGACCAAAAACCTGCCCAAAAGACTGCTCTTCAGGCAGAAATTGTGGTCTGTCCTTCTCTGAGGCCTCCCCGGCGTGTTGCTCCTGGGGAAGGGTCTTTCCCGGTCTGAACCACAGCTCCCTGTTTTTCCATCGGGACCTTGTGGAGGGCTCCTTCCTCTCCTGCCGTGACCTCCCCCGTCCCCTCGCAGCCCCCTACAACCGATGGCTCCCGGAAAAAGGCAGCGTGCCCAAAGCCCGTGTCCGGCCAAGGCCAAGGGCGCAGGATCCCAGCACCACCTCCTGGTAAGGCACCGCCATGCACGGCCCGCAAATCCCCCAGCAAGCCTGGGGACCACCTGGAGAGATAACCCGGGGCTGCGCAGACCCCAGTCTTCCGCGTGTCTGGCCGAGCATGGGCATCTTCCCATTTCCCTGGCACCATGGCCGGCCCCGGACTGGCTGCGGGCGCAGGACCGCCGGTTGCATCCCCCGGTGAGCGGCAGCTGCCTGCTGTGGGGTGAATAGCGGCGCGGCTCGCCCGGGAGGGGACCGAATTTAATTGGAGATGAATGGGCACCTCCCTGCAGCCCGTGACATTTTCATTGCGGGCTAACAAGGGGAGAAAAATCCAATTAGGTGACAAAGAGGGTCCCTAATCGGCCGTGCAGCCCGGCGTGGGGTAGCCAGGACAGCACAGCATCCCACAAGTGAGCAGGGACAGACCATGGGAAAACAAGAAAACACTCCAAAAGATTCCTCTTGAGACAGCGCAGAGGCCATAGTACAGGATGGCAAGTGCACTCAAAAAATGCATTTATAGTGTTGCTATTTGCACCCCCAGGATCCCAGCTGTAAGCCTCCCAGGTCACTGAGACAAAGTGCCCCAAAGTGAGCTCGGCAAGGCAGGGACATCTCCCAGCTAGAGATTCCAAGGGCAGGGGTAAGTAACCTGCAGCCAGAAGCATGCTGCTCCTCAAAGTAAATATTAATAAAGTTTGGCAGACTCCTCCCATGGCACCCACCCGCCACCAAATGTTGAACAAAACCAAGTTCCAGGAGCAGGCGAGGATGAACCACATCTGGGTTTATTACCACAGCAGTTTTTCAAACCTCAAAAGGTTTTGGATAACCTGGGTTGCAGTTTTTCCTGCAACAGGTGCCTTTTCACAGTTTGAATGCGTGCAACCAGCAGTACCATTTATCTGCAAGCTCTGGTGCCTCAAGTGGGGAGGATTGATGGTGGGACCCCCACACATGCAAAGCCCCCTCCTGCCAAAATGCAGGGACACCGGGGCATCACGGGGTGCAGCGAGGGCATAGCAGAGCACTGGGAAAGGCAAGAGGGGCACGCACATAAATAACAGCTGGGGTTTGGAGGAAGGGTGATAAATGGGAACGCCGCAATCCCTCGGGAATTATTAACGGTGGGGGAGGCTGAAACCTTGGCTTTGCCCCAGGAGCCAGGCTGTGTGGAGAAAGCCGATGGGTGGGAGCGGGCAGGGGGAACAGATGGCTGGGGGAGGCCCGGGGGTCCAGCCAGGAGCGGGGGCTCTCCGCCAGCACAGCACAAGGAGCTGTGGTGAGGTACGGCAGCTGCATCTACCCAGGACACAGCTGGGTTGCGTGGGGGGGAAGGACCCCTGTGCCCTCTCCTCCCTGGAGCCCCTCAGGTGGCTCCAGCCACAGCTCCAGGTGGCCACCGCTGAGTATTGACCCAGCGCTATCTCAGCTCCCACCTTATCAGGGCAAGAGCTAGCTCTGGGCACCAGCACCTGCCCCATTAATCTTCCCCCTGTCCCGCAGGCGTGAGGTCTCGGTGCCTGAAACAACCTGCCCAGGGGAGGAGCGGCCGGGCTTGGGCCCTGGTGCCTGGCACCTGGGGATGATGGATTGGTACCTGGGACATGACAGGGAGAGGGTTTCTCTTTTCCTCTTCGGCTCGTGCAATTGTCCCTGACCTAGAGAGGGGACCAGGGCATATTGGTGGCAACAACTTCTACTGAAATGTGTGTACTGAAGACTGGGGATGTGGTGCCTTGAGGAAGAGAGAAAATGAGCTCCACTTGTGGGAAGGAGGGGAGAGAGAATTTCCCTGCAGTTTCTATCTGAAATAACAAGCTGAACCTGGGCAAGTAGCCCACATTTCACCCACAGCCTTTAGACTGAAGGTGGAGATGTGATTCCCCATGCCAGAGCTTCACAAAGTCCAGGCAAAATCACATCTGAGGCCCCAGAAGAATGAGGTAAAGCCTCACAGCTCTGGCTAAAGTGAAAACAAAAGGCAGTGATTCTTCATGGCTGCAGCTGCACAACCCCTGGCTTCAAGGGTTAAACACACTCAGAAATATCAGTGGGGACCATTAAGCACAAAACTTCTGTGCGTCCCTCAGGGAGAGAAGCTCCACGCTTTGACCAGGCAGAATCCCCAGCAATGATGGGGGGGGCTGAGGTGATTCCAAAAGTCTCATCCCCGGCATTCTGCTCTCACCTGTTCCCCAGGAAACACTGCTACGGGGGTGTACGGAGCTTAGAGGGGCCAGAAAGTTCCTAGTGGGAAAACACACACTCCTGCTTGTCCCCACATGGGTTTTCTAAGGACATTCCAGGTGAGAGAATAACCAGGGAGGCAGGGTGACTCAAGGAAAGGCAACACTGAGCTTTTGCCATAAAACCCACCAAAGGACACTGTGTGTCCAGGAATGGAGAAGGATGCTGGGGGTGTTATCACACACCTCCTCACCTCCTCCTCTGGGAAGGAGGAGCACCACTAAATGGTCTAAGCTGAGAAGAGTTCAACTAGCCAGCCAGGAGCTTGGATTCACAAGCAGACAGGACCTGCTCAGAGATTAGTTAGCGCAGTCTAGCCCAGTTCAAAATATAAGTGCACATTTATCTACCCTTTTCCTGTGCACTCTGAAGCCCACAGCTCCCAAAGGGCAGTGCAGAGCTGTCTTGTTAGAAAGCAGTGCTGTGGCATCGGTGCTGCAAAGCCTTTGAGCAGAGCAGAGGACACTGTGGCAGAGAGGCTCTGTCAGGCTGCTCCTCGGGGAGCTCACTGCTTGGTTGATGCTTTTGCCCTCTCTTTAAAAGCTCCTTAAACCCTCAGGTTATGTTTCCTTTGACACAGAAAGGCCCAGCTCTTTTGGTGAGGGGAGCACATGAAGCCCAGGCAAGGCTTAAGGTGGCTTAGGGGTACTGGCACCCAGGACCATACCCCCTCGTGCCCTCCCCGTCTATGCTGTGCAGACGGGATGGACTTTCCCCCTTCCTTACACAAACTTGGGTTCTCTTTTTAGCCATTGCTTTTTTTTGTATTGATTTTTAAAAGGAGGCACTGCAGCTTTAAAGAGCTTCCCAGACTTGCCTTTGTGACCGGAGGAGAGGGTGGGGTGGTGGCGGAGGTGGGGACCCAAAAGAATGAAATAAAGAGAAGTACAACAAAAAGAAGTTAAAAGTGTGAGTGACAAGTTTTCGGCAACAGGCTTCAGCCCCTGTGGGGTCGTTTGGGCGAAGAATGGTTACAAATGAACAAATGAGCTGGATTTTCATGCTTGGTGGACGGTGAATGAATAAGCATCTTTTAAAACCCTATCAGGAACTCTTTGGATTGTCATTATGGCTGGGAGGAGGGGGGTAAAGGCAGACTTTTGAAGGCTGATCATGTGAAAGAATCCCGATTCTTCGCCTTTCTCTCTGCCGGCAAGCACGGCTACACCGAAACCGTGTGAGGACAGTGCAGCCGCAGCCAAGCATCCTGCCATGGCCCGGCACAGGAGCACTTCTGGGGGACACTGGTGTGCCCCCATGCACTTTGGAAGAGGTGAGAGGGTCTGCTTTGTTTGCAGGAGCCCCCACTGGTTCCCAGTGGCGTGGAGGGGACAGGCAGTGGTTTGCAGCCTCCTCCTCCGAGAAACCTGACTGCAGTGTCAGAGGCTAACAATGTGAGAGGGCAGGAAGCAACTCACTTAAAGACATATTTAGAGCACAGAGTGGAGGCCTGAGGTCAAAGGAATTGCCCTGGGATTATGGGAATCACCTTCATTTTCTTGCCAGCCTTCAGACACGAGGGAGCCGACCAGGAGCAAGGAGGAGGGGGATGAGTCTGTTGCTGAGGAAAGGACCTGGGTGTTTCCCCTTCCCTGGCCCTGACAATGAGCCTGGCCTCTCTGAACCATGCAAATAATTTACAGCCTCTGTTTTCAGCTGTTTGTTATCCTCAATCCCCCATTTTAACCTTGACTAGAACAGAGCATTGGTGAGACAGTTGCAGGAGGCTCCACAGCCAGAGTTTGCTGAATACCTGCAAAGCCAGAGTTCAGCAACCACAGAGGAGAGAGAAGATTCAGAGGAAGACAGGTATAAAGTCTCTTTATTTCTGTAATACATGACAATACCACGTATTCAAAAGCTCATAGAGTTGTAGAATTGTTAAGGTTGGAAAAGACCTTTAAAATCATGAAGTCCAACCAATGTTTAGACTTTCTTGTCTAAACAGAAGGAGACCTAAAACTGAATGCTGAGGGCATGAAAGCATCAGGTTGTAGCAAAGCATTCTCCCCTGGCTGCAAAAATAAAAGTTGAGTTCACCTGGCGTGAGATTTCAGCAACCAAACCTGGCAGGGCCCAGGTTAAGTTGTTTTTCATCCTGTCGCCTGCAAGTATGTGAGGGCACAAGCCTGTGCCTCTGAAATCGTTGCGGTCCCAGCAGCCACCTGTTTCTCCCACATCAAAAAGTCCGGAGGCCATTTCAGCAGCCATGGTTATAAAAGCCAGGCACTGGCGCTGGGACAGCCCCGTCAAGAGAAATGAGACCATCATGCACTAAACATAGAGAAAAGATAAATGGAAAAGGAGTCTTTCAGTCTTCATTATCAAGTTTCCATGGGTTTGCCAAAACCATAGCAACCAGTTCAAGCAATGATTAACCTAATAATGTGGAGGCAAAGAAAAAAAATGCATTCAAGCCCCTAAAGAAGAAGTCACTAGTTCTCTAGAGGTAGTAAATTCGGCCGCCACCCCCCCCGCCATCCACCCCCAACCTACAGCCCCACGGCTGGAGGACCAGACACATCCTAAGTCTCCAGAAAAAAGAATCAGCAATGCAGTAAAACCCACTAAAGTGACCGCTCTCTGAAAATATAGCAGTATAGACGTCTTTGTGAACTTTTGTAATATCTGCTCTTCACTAGACTGTTGTGCTCTTCTTGCTCCTTTTCTTGCCCATGTCCATCTTGAATTCTCTTTTGCCATTTTTCACAAAAATTATACTTTTGCAGATACGTGAGTGTGTTGTGATCCTCCTCAGCCCCACAGTACATGCAGATAGCAAGGGCAATTTGATACCTCCTGTAGGGAGATATCAGAGTGGAGCTGCACTAGCAGGGAAAACATTAAATGATTTTATCACCCAAAAAATGACGGTGTTTCGCCTGTGGCCACACACAGAGGCCTTGGAGCACTTTGCAGACTGTTAGAGTACAAAAACAATACACAATTCAGCCAGAAAGGGGGGGAAGGGGCAGGAATACTATTAGGTCTTTCATTCTGCCTATCTGATCTATGACACAGATAGATCACGTTCAGGACTATAAGAATACACACAGAGATAGGCACACACGGCCTTTTCCTAGTCCTCAGCCTTGCCCCATGGCCTGTGTTTCTCCAGCAATGTAGGTATTTCTTCTCAAAGCAGTGAATAGGCAAAGGAGGGGGGCTCTGCATAGATGGGCAGGTCTCAGAAGGCAGCAGAAAGTGCAGATTTCCAAAAAAAGCTCAAGTAGTCAGTGAGATCTGTTTACTTTGCCTGTCAACACTGGCACTGTGGTGCCCTCGCTCCCTTCTCCCGGATGTGTGGGACACCTGCAGCTCCTCTCCGTGGGACAGTTTGCTGACCGAGGCTGGATCAAGTGCACAAGTAGAGGTCACTGCTTCTCCAACATCCACCAAGCCCCATGTGTTTTCTGATCTGCAAGGTGTCTGGTTAGCACCGGGCCCATGCCGGCCNAGGGGGAAGTGGCTCCCCGCGGTTGCCCCCCCATAGGCGGGACGGGGGTGCCGAAGCGGCGAGACAAGACCGCCGGGATGCCGTACCCGGTCAGGTTCCACTCTCGCCTCTTTNAAAGCTCAAGTAGTCAGTGAGATCTGTTTACTTTGCCTGTCAACACTGGCACTGTGGTGCCCTCGCTCCCTTCTCCCGGATGTGTGGGACACCTGCAGCTCCTCTCCGTGGGACAGTTTGCTGACCGAGGCTGGATCAAGTGCACAAGTAGAGGTCACTGCTTCTCCAACATCCACCAAGCCCCATGTGTTTTCTGATCTGCAAGGTGTCTGGTTAGCACCGGGCCCATGCCGGCCTCTCTACCGCAGGTCTGGGCTATGTCCCCAAACAGCCCACCTGAATGGACAGCACCCCAGCAGCTCCCGGGAGAGACGCACGGGGAGCGGCTCTGTATCACCCCGTGTCGGCTCGGGCAGACCCCAACGGCTGAGCCCCGTCGAGGGGACAACCGCGCCGTGCCCCCGGCCCGCCTTCAGCACCATGGCCAGAGCCCGCGGCGCCGGTGCGGAACGGGGCGTCGGGGCTGCTCCGCGCACCGCTCCGCGAACCCACCACCCCCACCCAGCCCTCCCCACGCCGCTGGGTCTGCCCCACGCCAGCCCGCCCCATCGCCCCCGGGGAGGGGGAGCAGC
>VXAD01000128.1:766727-791589 GCA_013399195.1 Dicrurus megarhynchus | reverse complement strand
GGCCGCCCCGCCAGGGCAGCGCGGAGCGGGGAGGCGGCTCGGCCGTAAATCTACCAGCTACAAATTGATTGCCGGCAGGAGAGGGCCGGGAAGAGCTCATGGAATTCATGCGGGTTCTCTTCTCACCGTGGCAGAGGAGGTAATGCCCTTCCCATCTCCTGCGCTTTTAGCTGGCCTGACTCTCCCCGCTCCAGCCCCGGCTCAGGACTTCAGGTTCCGGCTGACACCCCTGGTCCCGCGCCTGCCCCGGCTAAATTCACCCCTGGGGAGGATGGGGTCGGCCTGAGGCGACGCTGCCCCGGGCACTCGCACCGCTCCAGATGCTGGAGCGCTGTGCCCCAGGGACGTCCTCAAAACAGCCCCGCAGCCGGGCACACCTCACCTGGAGACGGTGGGACGGGATCGGCCGCAGCTCTGCGGGAAAGGCACCTGCAGAGAGAGGCCGGTTTTAAATCCGAACGTGGGCTTCGACGGGCACACGCCGGCGTGCGCACAGGCACGGGACCCCGCTGCGCCGCTCTCCATCGCCGCTCCTCCCCCACAAGGGAGCGACCCCGCACCGGGCACACTGCCCGGGATCCCGAGGAAGCCCTCGCGGGGCGGGCGCTGCCCTCCCCGGCACTGGTGCGCGCGATTTTGAAACTCCCGGAGAGCCCTCGTTGATAAAAACACGGCGTTGCACAGGTCTGGCCGCGACACGCTTTATTTTCCTCTTCTTCAGAAAACCCAAAATATAGCTGCGGGTACAGACAGCTGGACCACCGCTGCTAAAAATACTCTTATATACAAAATACATATTTGTTACGAAATATAATCAATAAATACCGATAGCGACAAATTAATATAATTTACCGTTAACGAGTACAAAACCGTGATTTTTGTCCGCTCGCTCCCGCTGCACTTTCCAGCCGAGCGGGCCGGGACGGGGTGGGGGGGAGCGGGGCTCCCGCCGCCCCCCGACGCGCAGTGCGGGGAGTCCCCTCTCCGCCCCGCCGGCTCTTGGAAGGCCACAAGCGGGGGGACGTTGGCCGGGCGGCAGGCTCACAGGAAGGCGGGGAAGGTGGCGGGGCCGCGGCGCAGAGCGGCGGGCGGCGGGGCCGCAGGGCAGGGCGAGTCCCAGGGCCCGGGGGGGGCGGTGGCGGGGGGTGGCGGCGGCGCGGGGGACTCGGGCAGGTTCTGCTCGGCCAGGCGGAGGCTCTGTGTGAGCGCCCAAATGTAGTTGTGGGCGAAGCGGAGCGTCTCGATCTTGGTGAGCTTGGCGTCGTCGGGGAAGGTGGGCAGGACGCTGCGGAGCGCGTCCAGGGCGGAGTTGAGGTGATGCATGCGGTTTCTCTCCCGGTCGTTTGCCTTCATGCGCCGGCTCCTCTTCTGCTTGCTGAGCAAGCCCTCGTTGCGCGCCTTGCCGCGGCCCCTCCGCGTCTTCCCCTTCCTGCGGGCCGCCGCCTCCCGCGGGGCCAGGGCGGTGCGGGCCGGCGAGGAGCCCTGGCTGCCCGCGGAGCCCCCGCCGGCCGCCGAGGAGGGGTCCTCTGCGCCACCGAAATACGGCTGCCCTTCGTCCGGCGAGCGGTCGCTCTGCGGGGCCATCCTGAGAAGCCAAACCCGCGCTGGCGGGCCCGGGAGAGCCCTCTCCCCCGCGGCTCTGTCTGCTGAGCCCAGCCGAGGCTGCAGGGCAGAAAAGTGGCTCTGGCTGCACGCCCCGCGCCGCTCCCCTCTCCCCGCAGTCTCTCGAGTGCGGGCAGAAGTTGTGCCGCCGGCACACGACTGCCGTTAAGCCCCTATATATAGCGCCGGCAGACAATGGGGATTTCCCGGCCGGGCGGCGTGTGCGCCCCCCCGCCCGCACCCACCCCTTGGCACGCTT
Source organism: Dicrurus megarhynchus (assembly GCA_013399195.1). Classification (NCBI taxonomy): domain Eukaryota; kingdom Metazoa; phylum Chordata; class Aves; order Passeriformes; family Dicruridae; genus Dicrurus; species Dicrurus megarhynchus. The sequence continues at coordinate 789,728 of VXAD01000128.1, read as the reverse complement.
TTATCTTATCAGCCCGACGGGAGTGTGCCGGGCCCGGCACCGCCCGCTGCCCCGGCCCCGCCACGCGAGACCCCGCTGGCTTCCACGCCGCGTCGTGCCGCGCCGGGACCCCCAGCCCCCGCCCGCCAGCCCTCCCCTGGACGGGACCTCCGGGCCGAGCCTCCGACCCCGGGCGGCGGGGGCTGAACCACGGCCGGGGCGGCCGCACTCTCCGGGGCTCCGCCGGGGTGCAGTGGGGGTCAGGGCCGGGTACAGGGCCCCAGCGGTGACAGGGGGCTCCCCAGCATTCGGCTGCGTAACGCAGGGAAGCGCCGGGCCCCGGAGTGGCCGGGAACGCCCTGCCGGACCAGGCGGTGTCTGTCCAGGTGGCACCATTTCGGCTCCTCTCCCCTCGGCACAGCCACAACCACTTCCCGCTGCTCTGGCGCCGCGGGGCACTCTCGGGACAGCCCCTCCCATCCCGGAGGGGAGCCAGGGGACCCCGCCGCCTCCCGTCACCCTTCTCCTCTTCCTTGCAGCTCCGGGAACATCCTCGCGCATCGACCGGCGGAGCTGTGGCCGCTGCGCTGCGGGCGGCGAGCGCCAGCACCGGAGGGGACGGGACGCCGTTCTCCAGCCCCCACCCGCGTCGTGACTTTGCTCCCACAAGGGAAACAGAGGCTGGATCCCGCGGGGGAAGGGCTCTCCCAAGGCCCGAGGCCACCCCAGCCCCGTCGGCCTCGCTCTAGGCCCGGGGACAGCCGCGCTGCTGCCGGAACTCAGTGCGCAAAACTTGCCGGGGACTTTTGCGCACCGGCTTCGGCGGGCGGCGGGGAGCGGCCCGGGCCCGGGGCACCTTTCCCCGGCGGAGGGCGAGGGATGGGGGGCAATGGGGCCGGGCTCCCCCTGCACGGCACGACGCCCCCGGGGGTGCGGGCAGGGCCGCCGGGAGGGCGCAGCCCAGGCGGGGCGGGAGTCCCCCCTCTCCTTCACCAAAGCGGCGCGGCGGATCCCGGTCTGGGATGCCTGTGCCGGGAGCGGCCAGAGTGGCCCCGTTGGGCCGCGGCGGGGCGGGGGGCAGCTCCCCCTGCCCGGCCTGATCCCTAGCCCCGCGGGGTGACCTTGGCCGGCGCGATGAGCGGCGGTGTGGGGCTGTGCGCGCTGCCTCTCCAGGAGCGCGGTGCGGCGAGCGGACAGCCCCGCGGGGAGGGCGGGGGAGGGTGCCGAGGGGGGCCGGCCACCGCGGCGGCTCGGGCGCCCCTTCTCGAGGGGCGGCTCGGAGGGCAGCGGAGGATGAATAGGAAGGGCCCGGCGGGGTTGGGGGTTTTTTTTGTGCCTCTGCAATTGGATGACAAAAAAATCTGGCGAGCGAGTTTCCGAGCCTCAGACTGCCCACTTCAAACGTCCTTCAAACAAAAGCTGAAGAGGAAAAGAAAGCCCCACCTGGTACCGCTGTTTGCTAAAATAATAATAAATAGATTTCGTTTAATAAATAATTACAAGAGATTGTAAAGTGGAGTGCTTTGGGAAGCATTAATCATGGGGCTGGGGGCAGACATCACCTGCTGGCAAACAAGACAACTTTATTGTTAATTCACCTTCCCACCGCCACTTTCCGATAACTCCCTCCCGTCGCCACAAAGCCCGGCCGGGGATGTTTACTCATAGTTAGCATAACAAGCACCATATTACCACGAACGTGATAAAAACCTGCGGGGGCACTGCTGCGGGCTCCCGCTCACACCTGGCCGGGCCGCCCGGTGCGGAGCTGGCACCCAACGGCCCTTCCAGGAGGGGCCCTGCTGCCGTTTACATTGGCCTGGTTTATGCTGCTTTATAACAGGTTTACTGCAATCCCTATCTCTCGGCCCTATTTGTCTTACTTTATTGAAAACATATGGTAACCAGAGCGGCCCCGGCGCATCCCTCGCCTGCCAGGCGTCGGGAACGTTTGGCGAGCCGGGGCTCGGCCGCAGCCAGTCCGCCCGCCCGCCGGGGGCTGTTTGCTCGGGAGAGGGGAGGGCAGATAAGCCTGGTCCCGCTGTCCATCCTGGGGGTGATCTCAGGGTCCGGGGGCCGCCGGCCGCTCAGCGCTCTCCACCCAGCCCGGGGCCACCGGTGCGCGCCGGAGGGGCCGGTGATGAGGCGGTGGCAGCGGCGGGCGCACGGCGGAGGCACCTGCCCCGGGGGCCTCCCCGTCCTCCCCCCGCTCCCCCCGGCCGGGCTGCTCAGGAGGTACCGTGATTTGCGGTGCCATATGTCGGGCGGGTCGGCGGAGCAGCTGCTGCCCCGGCCCTACCTACCCGGCGCATAATACCTGGGAGCCGTAGCCCCGCGTCCCCCTTTGAGAAGGCAGCGCGGCGGGGCCGGGCCCGTGCCGCTGTTTTGTGACTTTATTGTGGCGCCCAACAGATGCACGCCGGCCCCTCCTGCCCCTCGCCCCGGTGCGAGCGCGCTGCTCGGGACACAAGGAGCACAGATGCCAGGCGCAAGGTGCACCAGATGCCCCTCTTTGTGAATTCAAACAATATTTCTCCTTTCCTCCCCCCCCTTCCTCCTTTTCCTACAAGAGTGAGAGAAGAAAAGGCGCAGAAAGAAATATATATGTGTGTATATATATATATATATATATATAAACCAAACTGGAGAGGAAAGGCGAGCCCCGGCAAGAGGCGGCTGGAGCGTGTCCCCGGAGCCGCCCGACGGAGCGCACGGGCGGGCGCAGCGGCGCGGCCCCGGGGAGGGAGTCGGCCACGAGCAGGGACCAGGCATGTTGGCCGGGACAGAAGGAGCCGCCTCGGAAAGTCGTTCATTACCTGGTGAGCGCTGAGCTGGGCACAACAGAGCACGGTCTGTCCGTTTAATGGGCAGCTGAGGGGTGGAAGTTCCAGAGCGAGCCAATATGACCACTCCTCAGCACTTGTTACGTTATCATGCATCAAAATGCCCCTTGGGGCTGCGAAAATGTTCCAAGGGCTGGAGAACCTCTGCTATGAGACAATCTGAGAGAACTGGGGGTGTTCAGCCTGGAGAAGGAAAGGCTCTAGGGAGATGAGACCTTAGAGCCCCTTCCAGTGCCTAAAGGGGCTCCAAGAGAGCTGGAGATGTCCTGGCACAGGTTGCCCAGAGAAGCTGTGGCTGACCCATCCCTGCAATCATCCAAGGCAAAGTTAGACAGGGCTTGGAGGAACCTGGTCTAGTGGATGGTATCCCTGCCCATGGCAGTGGGGAGTGGAACTAGATGATCTTTAATATTCCTCCCATCCAAATTATTCTATAATTCTATGATTCTGTGCAAAGAGAAATAAGCCCTGGGATAAGGAATGCTGTCACTTCACCAGAAGAGAAGCCCTGATAGAAAGTCCAAGAGTTTTCAGTGTGCCATTCCTCTCTACAATAAACCTCTCTCCATACTAATGTGCCCTTAAAACAGCCTGACAGGAGATGGCTTCATAAGGCTGCAAGAGCAGACAGCTGTTCTGAAACACTCTGGATCAGAATGCGACAATCTTTAGCATAGAAAAAACCTGGATTATCTCTGGATAGGAGAGAGGAAAGGAAAAGAAATACCATGGAGAGGAAAGGCAGAGAGCAAATGCCAAGTACAAAAGGGTCAGTTGGGTTCTGGTCTGTGATGCCTACAGGTGGGTCCTGTGAAATCTGTTACCTTAAAATATTTATTCAACCATCCAAGCACCTACTCAGGTAGAGAAGGATGCTCCTCACTTCTCTGGGAGCCAGTCTCCTCCTGTCATTCCCACCTCTGCCAGGCTTGCTCCCCTCCCCATTTGTGGGCAAGTGGCTCCTTGCCCCAGCCTGTCTCACCTGCAGAAAAGAGGGTTTCTCTTCCACCCTGATGATAGCCTGGGCAGACAGGGTGGGTTACACATCTCCCTCACTTAGGTTTTCCAAGTTATTTAAACTTCACACCAAGTTTCTGGTGAGATCTGGCAGAATCCACCAGCAGCAGCAGCACCAGCACTCAGACTTCACCAGCTGGCAGTGGTCTATTTACCAGCTACCGGCTGGACAACACAGACTTGAGGCTTCAGTATTTGCTTTCATCAACTCTCCTTTGGCCATCAGTGAATAATTACAGACCATGGATATGCTGAGCTCAGACTGCCACCTTCCTGACCAGCCCTTCATTCCCATAAGGATTAAAATATAACTTCTGGCATTTTGATGCACGGTGGGGTTATAAGCACAGCAGACTGGTCATATGGGCTCGCTCTGAAACTCCTCACTCCACAGCTGTCCATCAAACAGACAGATGGTGCTTCCTGATCTCCAAAAATAATTAAAGATGTGCTTTCCTCTCTTGATTTAGAGACTCCACCAATCAGACTTTGAAGACAGCAGAATGCACCAGAGCTGGCTTTAGAGAAGCAAAAAAGTTGCTAAAAGCCAGGAGTTTGGAAGGAAATGCCCTGTCCGATCTGGAAAAAAGATCACACACCACTCACTCCTCTACAGAGCTTCATCGAAGCCCTCAACATGAGACAGAGCAAGGTGGGGGGGGCTTTAACCCTTTCTTTGCTAACTGAATTTGGTGCCAGGTCGCTGCCACCACAGAGAGATGTGCCCAGCGTGGTGCAGGGGTCACTGCTCAAGCCAAACCCCCACTGCCAGGGGGGATGTGACTCAAAGTTGTGGTGTGGATATTTTCCCACTGGCCTCATGTACTTACTGGTAACCAGTTCATGATCCTCACATGGCCATTCTCAGCTGTGCCATCCACATCTGGCAGCCTACAGTGCTGTGATGACTTGCCCACAGGGTTGAATGTGCTTGCAGCCCCCACACCAATCCCAGCAACGCCCACACTCCCGGTGCATGACCCCATCCCCTCCCTGACCAGCCCTGTGCCAGCCTTGTCTCTTCCCATCTGCTCCCTTCCTTCAGTCTCAGGAAGCATCATCCCTTCCTCTGCTCAGCTTTGCCCCCTTCCCCACCTCTTTACTCCCCTCTTCTGGTACATCTTGCCCTGGTGTCCCTGTCAGGCAGCCATGGTGCCCTATTGCAGCTTTCCCCAGCCATCCCTGCCCATTGGCACACACCCTGTGCTGGTACCCCTCTCCCAGCCCTTCATCCAGCGCTGGGCTCCATCTGCCAAGTCCCTAACCTTTGAATTGGAGCCTTCTCATGCCCTGCACTTCTGCAGTGCTGAGGAGAAGACAATTTTATATCCACATGGGACCATTTCCTTCCCAAGTCCAGGTGTATAAATGAACCTGGGGAGCCCACAAGTAGCACAGCCCCTCCTGCTAGCCCTTGCCAGGACCTCTGCAAACGTGAGCACCCAGCCTGACTCCTGAATCTCAAAAAGAAATTACGTATTTGCAACAAAATTTTTTTTTAAGTCCGTGTATTTTCACACAAAACACTGCAGCTGTAAACCAGTATTTTAGCTGCAGCCCAGCTCTGCAAGACAAGTTACCACCAGCCCGTGTGTGTGATTTCAATGAGCCACAATCTAAACTCGTGCCAACAGGTCGCAGCGGGAGAAAGGCAATGATCTCAAGGCAGGTAACAGCAGGGAAACCTCGAAGCACTCGCCACCTGCGTGCAGCCAGAGCACTGTCACCATCTGCCCCAGCTGCAGGGAGGGGAGCGCAGGACCAGCCCTGCCCGCGCAGCTGGGCTTGAGCACGAGCTGGGGAGGATGCTCCAGCCCATGTCCTAAAGGGTCCCAGCACCCTCCTGGGTTTTATCAGCCGCCTCGTCATTTTCCTTCATTGTCAGGCAACCAGCCCCAGTTACCCCCAGCAGCTCCCAGGTACCGGTGTTTTTTGGGGTCTCTGGCTCCAGCAAAGCCCCCGTGCCTTGGACCATGTGTCCCTACACATTATCTGACATCCTCTCATCATCTGACATCCCCTCACTCCGGGGGCTACATCTCCCTCCCCCAGCTCTTCACCGCAATCCCCACCATTTTCCACCATCATTTAAGTTTCTGAAGTAATTTCTTTTTTCTTTTTTTGTCCTTTTTTTTTTTTTTTAAAGCAAACCATCTACCATATGTTCTCCCCTGAAAGGGGCAATTGTTAACAGATCATTAAAACACCGTGGCGAGTGCTCTGAGATTCCTTCCCTCAGTCTTACGCATTATCCCGTCTCTGTCACTCTTTCAATGCGGCTTTGAGGGCTCTGCTTTTCTAACTTCCTTCTCGGGGGGGAAAAAAAAGAAGAGAGAAAGAGCCACTAAAATGACCCTCTTCACAGCTCTCCTCCTTGCTTTTCAATGTCTTTTGCGATACCCAACAGTAATTGGGGTGGGGGGCTGGCGTGCCGCTGCTGCTGTCACCAGGCTGGGGGTGGCAGGGCCACATCCTGCCCCGTTCACAAGGTGCCAGGGTTGGGATAGCAGGGTGAGGGGTGACAGGGGTGCTGCAGGCACCCCGTGGGTGCTGACCACCTCTCCTTCCACTGCTGGGCAAGGGGACTGCTTGTCATGGGAGGCTCAAACAGCACATCCCACCCCGCCTGGTGCCGTCCCTGTTCCTGGGGTGGGGGCTGTGCGATGACCCCCTGACACACACACGTGTACTGGGCTAAGACAGACAGTATTCCTTAGACAGCTTATTCCCTCAGGTGCACTGGATGCTTTCAGCTGCACAAATACATTTCATATGGAAATAAGCTAACAGCTGGCTGGGAACTGAGCTAAGCCCAGAGATGGAGCTGTTTGGGGGGCTTGGATATTTCACCTCCCTTTCCTGGAGAACTAACACTATTTTAGGAAACACCAAATGATGGGAAGCTGGGGACCATCAGGAGCTGGACCACTTCTGCCTCAGCCATGGTCTCAGCTTAGTGGAGCGTGGGCACAGCACAGGAACCTTCCCAGGGTTCTGCCCGTGCACCTCCGAGCCCCATGTGCAGGGAGAGGGACTCTGAGAGTGTTCCATGGATGAGCCAGGAGGACTTGCAGCTTCATGGCACCTCACCACCAAAGTGGGGCAAGGAGAAGACCCAGCAGGGGCAAAGGCACATCCCAACCGCAGCATGACAGAGGCCCAATTCCAACGTGAGGGCTGCCAAACTCACCATGAGCACCAGCAGCAACAGCCTTGGGTTGAGGGACACTTCCTGCAGGCTCTGTACTCTTGTGATCAGGAAGGACAAGGCTTTCAGAACTCACACAGCAGTTCCTTACCTGCATCTTCTCCCCTTCTGCCATGGATTTGGCCATTCCTCCAGAGAACCATGTTCCCCAACCCATCCAGCCAAGCTCCAGGCACGGTTTGCACCTCTGCTCCGGCACAGCCACCTTTCCCAGCAACCAGCATGAGGCCCTTTGAATTTGCACTTCCCTGTCCCAGCAAAGGAGTGTGCTGCATGGGATGGAGAGAGCACAACATCCCCGCTGTCGAAGAGGGGGAGAGGCAGCTGTCCCAGTCAGCAAAACCCAGTTATGTTTGAAAAACCCCAGAAACTTCAAAGCCCTGCACACAGACTTCTCCCAGAACCAGTACTCCACAGCAGCTCAGCAGCTTTGCCAGTGCCTGCGTATAGGTCCAAGGACCTCGGAGGACTCCTTCCTCACCTGGCACCCCAGTCCATCCCCTGCAGCTCTTGCCCTTCAGCCAGCAGGTTTTGCCCAGCACCCTCCAAACCCCTCAGGGTGTTATGTTTATTTAAACCCAGGAAGGTGTAGCCTCAAGCTGGAGGAGACAGTGCTGCTCCTGCTTTACTCCAGCCAAGGGATCTGCCCTGAACAGATCCCACTGCAGAGTCCCTGAGCATCCTGGGAACACTGCAGCAAAGCGATGCTCAGCTGCTGCCAGGAGATCCTTGTGCTTGCCCAGGCAAAACCTCCCATCCTAGAACCTGTGGTGTTGACCCACAAGGAATTTCCAAGGAGGGCTGAGCACTGTGATGGAGGTAGGATCAGAAACCAGTACCCAATGCCCAGAAGGACGAGACAGCTTTGTCCTGGCATGCACATCCCAGGCAGGTCGGCTCCTCTCCTTTCCAGGACAGCAGCTTTTAGCTCTTCATCAAGGACAAAACTTTCTACAGGAAAAAAGTACCTCCTTCAAAGGAGCATGCTAGAAACACACAGGACTCCCACTTTCCTGAAGGGATTTAGCAGCTGCCTTTGCCGAGGCCTCTTAATGCTGCTGCGGGGCAAAATGTTATCCCTTAGAGCTGCAGAGACAGACTTCAGGCCAGGAGCTGAATCCAAACCCAAGTACTTTTATCCAAGTGCAAAAACAGGTGGAGCTGTGTCAGTTTTAAGCAGCATGATGGACTGAATGTAATTTTGACAAGACAAACACCAGCGTGGCTCTCCCAGCACAGATGAAGACACTGCCCTCTCGCCCCCTCTCCCCCAAAAGGCACAGACATTAAATGAGGATGCAAACTCAAAGCACTGTTGTCCTTGAGGTCAAGGTGATCTCCCTGGCCCAGCGCAGCCCACAGGATCCCAGCAAGTGGGAGCACCTGCCCTCTGCAGTTGAACATCCACCACATTATTTCTTACTGAAAAGCAATTCCTGAATCCACACAAGAACCTTTGAATAATCAGCTGGTGCAGAAAAGTTGTGAACGCTGGGAAGTCCTATTGAAAAAAAAGAGCTTTAGGAACACAAATCCACAAAACAACTTCCAGCTAAATGGGCTTTAGATCTTAAACACTGATATTGTTCCCCATCGGAGGAACTTGGCTCAATCCACCTCCGAGGCGTGTTTTCCAGGTGAAGTTGTAACCAGCAGCTGTATCCCAAATGTCCCTCTCTGCCTCACAAACAGATGATAATCACTGCAGAGGTTTGGCCCTATCGAGGGATTTCCTTGGAAGCTGTGCCTGCACAAAGGGGCTCCTTGAAGCAGAGCAGGGGAAAGGGCCACTGAAGAAACCCTTGTGCCGTAAGGATGCAGAGATTTAATTTCCGGCGAGCAGAGATTGAATTAGTGCCTTGCGGTATGGCATATCCACACCACCAGAGGGAGACCTGCTCGGCATTTCTCCTCCGGATCTGTGCTAGTTAAGATTTTTATCAAGTATCAGCAGCAGCATAGACAGCAGATACTGTGCACGATGCTCCAGCCAGGCACTCAGCTCGCCAGCGTGCATCGCCCAAGTGCTGTGCCAAGGCTGTGCCTCTGTGGCTCCTAGTTACTTGAAATAGAGAGGTGAATCTCCTTTTCTAGCTGAATGGTGAGGGAAAGCAGGAACACATGAAGCATGAACCACTGGCAGCTCACAGTTGTCAGAGCGCTTTAAAATTATACGCACAGAATAATCCATAGTTCTGGGATTTTGTGGAGTTGTCTCAGTCCTTTAAACAGCAGCCAAGGAGCATTTTCTTAAATCAGGTTAAGGATGCATCTGTGAGGAGCTGCCCAGCTGTGGCTGCTCCTACCAGGAGGACAGGGATTGAATTAGATCAGCATTCTTCACCCATCTGGAGCCAATTTTCTCATCAGCTCTCTGAAGAAGGCAGCTGAGCAGAGAACTGCTCCATCTCTCTCCTCCAGCCACCTCCCAGTAGGCATCATCCCTCCCCCTCTAGTCACCATGGGCATGTGAAGCCAAGAGTTAATTTCCTCAGATCCGAGGGAATGGGAAGGGTCAATAGTTTTTGAATCAATCATTTATTAAACAAAATCACACAGGTCTTACTTTGTGATTGTCAGGGTGACATCACTCCCACCCAAACACTGTGAATGACAGTGAGCACTGGGGATGGCTGAAAATTCAGTACAGCCCGTAAATTTTCTTTTTAAAGGAGAGTTGCTCTCTTGTATCTCCAAATACTCTCCCCATTACATTTAAACCACCTAAAGTTTAACCATGCTTCTGCCACCTCCTGCTTACCTGCATATCTCCTATTCCACACCATCACCACATTTACAAGACACTATTAGGGAAAAAAATTACTTTTGATCTTTGTCATTCCCACCTTCCCAGCCCACTCTCCACAACAAACCAACTTCAGCTTCAATTTTCCCATCCTTCCCTAGCAGTCAGCTCCATCCTCCCAAGCTGCTCCTCCTTTTCCCCTTCCTCTCTTTGTACACAAATCCACCCTTAAAACACATCTCGCTTCTCAACTTACTGGAACATATTATCCAAGACCGAGACCAGGAAAATTTGGGTGACAAGGGACATGGAGCAATTAAGTAGTAGCCATGTGCAGGGCCCAACGCTAGAGTGTGCTGTGTAGGAAACGACCTCGCACTGCCCGTGCTGGACTGGGATCTCTCTCCCTAGAAACCGTCAGGAACACCGAAGAACTGGATGAGTCCTTTTTTGGCTCCTGGAAACGCATTAAGTTTGCTCAGAAATTCTTGGTGAAGGCAGAGGGTTAAGCAGCAAACGATGAGTTTTGAAAAAAACAGAAAAAAATGTCCAGGACAAGAAAATTTAAAAAAAAAAAGGCAACAAAACAACAAACAAAAAAAAAAGACAACAACAAAAAGCAGCAAGGAGAGAATAATATCAGATATTGCCCTGTTTTTCTTAGTGAACTGTTCAGAAAAGCAGAGATTTAGATTCAGGATATAAATCTGCTTTATTCTCATCCTGACTTTGGTTTAATTGAAATATTATGATAATTAGGTTTTGCATTTTGCCTGCAAGCCTGGCTGGGGCTGGAGAGACTGCAGAGAAATGCTCAGGACAAAGGAACACCAACAAAAACCCCTGAGCTCTTGGTGGACTAAGAGAAGCAAGGGAGGCACAGATGTTCAGTGACTCTCCAAAACCCCAGGCAGGCAGCACCCAGGCCAGAATCACAACTCCTGCTACTTCTACCTTTTGATTCAGCCTTTGAGGGACAGGCTTAACGTATCTAAAAAAATAAAAAGCATTTTAAACAAAACCTATGTGCTTTTTTTTTTTTAAGGAAAACAACTCATTGTTTTTATTTTGACAGTAAATTTTAGAAACATCTGACATACAGAACTCCAAAAAAATAGAAGGTCATAAATCATCTAGTTAATTTACTAAAGGGGAAGAATACAGTACATCCAAGACTCAAACATCCTGTAAGTTTATACAAAAGCCAGACAGTAATAAACTGCATTAAAAAATATATCAAGCATTACCTGACTGATTTGACATTGGCATTTGCCCCATTATTAAAAGGCACAGAGGACTGAGCAATGAAAGCAATCAGCATCACATCCATTATTGTCAGTAAATTCATCATGATTAGCATAAAACTCCATTATTAAACACATGTTTAATATTCACCATGTAGATTGGTAAGAAATCTTTCTTGGAAGGAGTAAGAAAATAAAGTTGGAAAAGGACAAACACTTAAATACGACATCCCGAGACGCGAAGACACTTCCTAGAAATCGACATTCAAATCTTCCCAGAACAGATTTTCTGGCTGTGTTATCACTCAGCAATCACTCAAGAGGAGATTTAATGATCCACAGACCCACCCTCCAGCAGCGCCACGATCCCATCGGCAGCGCGGGGCCCCTCCGGTGTGTCCTGGGTCGCACCCACTGCTGGCTGCTGGCTGGTTCACCACCCCACAGTCTGGAACAGCCAGCACGAACCAAAGCTGGTGGGTTTGCCTGCGTTTAGCTGCGTTTTGGGTTCCCCAAGTCACCCCGGGTAACACATGCAGCAGCCAGCTCCGGTGAACTCGGGGGCGGATCTGTGCCGCGCATCTTCGAACAGGCTCTCGCTCAGCTTGTGCTCCGTGATGATGTCCTCCACCCGAGTGATGTACAGCAGGGACAGCAGCACTCCCAGGAACTGCCAAAGGAAGGGGCAGCCCCAGTCAGACATCACATGCAGCTTATCCCATCAGAGCATTAGAAAGTCCCAGTTGTCACAGCTAGGGGAGGACTCAAAAAAAACCCAGGCAAAAGCAAATTACCTCACCAAATCCTGCAACACATCACAGTGATGCTACTAAATCACCAGAATGCCACCTCAGCTTATCAGTTACGTTAAATTCGAAAAGAAAATGATGACTATAGTCAAACGAGATTTCAAAAAACTGCAGCAACAAATCAGATGTTCCCTCTCATGGTTAACACAGTGGCCCTCTCTTACCTGGGGCAGCAATATGCCAAGCAGCACGCCAGCCATGATGCTGTAGTTGTCCAAAAACCAAATGAGCACAGCATTCGTGCACCCTCGGACGTAGATAACATGCTGAACACTCAAGCGCTGCAAAATATCAGAGTAAGGTTCAACAGGCAGTTCCACTGGTGTGTGATACATGTGGCAACTCAAAATTCAGGAAGGCAGATTTTGTTTGCCTTCCCACCTCTTTAAACCCACTGAGTTTAACAAAGACCTCATCACTGATTCTTCTATCTGTTGTTAAGCTGTTCCCCACCTCAACAAATGACTCTATTTTTTTAAGTTATTCTACACCCGAGTAAGTTATTTCATTGTCTTAAACCTGTTTGTTGCAGCTATTTTGCTACAAGAAATGCACCCAATGCTCATTTAAGACCACTTGGAAAGCAGAAAAGTCTCTCTTTAGCTTTCATCTCTGCTTCCAAGTTGAAAGTACAGCAGTGGAAAAATATGAATTGTGGACCAAGTGCTTTGCAAAAAGACCCTAAAAAGGGCAGGAACAAGAGGATTTCAGATTCAGTCCTGCAAGCTGTGCTGCTCCGTGACCCCAACCCATAATATAGAAAGCACTTGAGGCTGCAGAGGGTCCTAAGCAGATGAATGGAGTAAAGTTAAACATATGCTTAAGTGCTCCGTGTTAGAGCCCGGCTGGAGCGTTCAGGTGATTAAGCCATAAATCAATGAATCTAAATGAAGTTGTATTTAAAGATAACCGGTAATCCCAAAAACCAACAACTGAGACTGGCATTGTGCTCCAAGTGCCTCAAATGAGCTGGGGAGAGGAGCTTTTTCAGACCAGCCCCCCGCCCTGCCCCGCCCCAGCACTCCAAAGCCAGGAGTGGAGAACTCAGAGCAGATACAATTATCGATTTCCCTTCTTAATCACTCCGTAATTACTGCCTTGAGCTGGCAGTCTCTCCTCTGGAGTCACTGGGGCTATTCCCAAAAGGGAAGGCTGAAGCAGGAGGCCCCATCCCACTCCTGGAGGGAGGAAAAGGCAGCCAACACAACCAGGGAAGTCCCACTTCTCTTCCAGGAATAATTATTATAGGCTTAAAAATAAAACACCCACTACTGGGATATAAAATACTTAGACACAGCTAAATTTGCTTTATCAATGCCAGTTTCACTCACTGAGAAACTTCGGCTTTTAAGTAGTAAAATCTTTCCCCAACTCAAGTCACTGCTTAAAATTATGAAAGTAGCTTTTTGTGCATTAATTGTGCAATTAGCTTGGGGAAGTGGTCAACAAACAAGGAATGGTGGAAAATGCAAAGAAGGGAAGATACAAAAATCAAACAAGATTGGTTTTTTTCTCATAGATGGAAATTATTCCATGTGAAAAAAACATTTTAATTGCTGATGTAAGTGCATGGCAGATTTAAGCGCACAGAAGACAACTTTAAAACAGACCAAAAAAAATGCAGAGAAGCAGCACTCTCCGCCATGACAGAGTGGGCACTGGCTATGTTACCTCTTGGTCAATGGTTTTGTATCCGCACATAGTGTTGATAATGTCTGTCTGAAAAGAAAACAGCAAACATTAACTGCAGCAGAAAACTAAAATCACAAAAATACTGTTTTTACTCCTTCTTTGTTCACCCAGCTCATATAACAGCAATGACAGGGTTATTTCCCAGTCCAGCATCAGTTTATCCCAGCAGCCCCACTGTCAGATTTAGAGCTCTGCATGATTTTAGAGGAACGAGTATTGTCAGCGTGTCACAACACATGACATTTGAACCATTTCTAGCCAACAAAACCAGGGTGGCACCAGCCACCAACACGAGCTATGACAGAGCTGTGACACAGCTGTTTCCACAGAATGAATGGCTGGGTTTCATTTCAAAGCCTTAATAATTTAACACATCTTATTACTAAAATCAGGGGTTAACACAGCCTTCATGCCAACACAATGACAAATTTAAGCTCAGAAATATCTTCAGTTTCAAATAACTTCCAATATTATGAATGCTTTTTACAAGACTAAATTCATTACAATACAATTTTATATATAAGAATATAAAACCCATATATTTAAAAGAGACTGAGCGCTTGCATTCACCACTGATTACTAATGCCTTTTCTGTAGCCATGTAATGTCTTCCATGGGTTCTACCTTGAAAGCCTGGAAAAACCAACCTGAAAATACGGTCCTTCACTTACAAATCATCCAACATAAAACCCACCGGCATCAAAGGAAGCAGTGAGCAAAGCCAAAGACATGGAGGAAAATGAGAATATGTAAATGAGGAAAATAAAGAAGAATGAACCCTGCATTACTGACATACATTCCTAGAATCCTAGAATGGTTTAGGTTGGAAGGCACCTTAAAGACCATCCAGTTCCCACCCTCCTGACCTTGGACACTTCCAGGGATGGGGCAGGCACAGCTCCTCTGGGCAACCAAAAACACTCATTAAAACAAAATGTAGGAATGAAGATTTCTAAATGCTGGTAGCCTCTGAGCAGTAGCCTGGGGATCTTGAGGTCACCTTCCCAAGAAGGAAGAGGGATGTTTTCCAAAGATGGAAGATGGATGGTACGAGATGGCAGAAATATCAGTCAGGGGCCCCCCAAAAAAGCTGAGCTCTCACCTTGAACACGCAACTGTCTGACAAACAAGGTTCAGCACATTTCTAGAAGAAAAAGCTCAGACTGTTCCATAGGGCTGTTGGGAAACCGTGTGGGGTACCTATCTGCCAAGCACAGGTAATAATACGCTTGGAAGTCAGTATCAGGCAACAGCATGCTGCATTGGCTGTGAGTGATTTCATGTTCCCAAAACTGCTGAAGCCTGACTGACACACATGGTCACTCCGAAAATATGTGACCACAAGGAATGCAGTCCCATCATTTAATTTTAAACACAGAATTTGCTAAGAGGACATTGTGGCATAAGCAACCGTGCACAGAGGAGATAAATGCATTGGAAACAGAGGATTATAGGCATTTGTGACTAACTTCTATCTGCTACACTAGTGTAAGTCTTTAATAAATAATTTGACTTAAACATAGCTCCTTTAGCATCCCCCCGATATGAGCTGGCTCATGTTAGCAGAAGGCTTTTACAGAGGATCAGAATCCAGCCACCGATATTAGCAGGAGTTTTCCATGACTACAAAGCCAATGAGTAATCACAAACCATATCTGTAGCTTTCCAGGACAGAAACCAGCCTGTATTTGGATTGATTTGTCAAACATACAAGATTTATGCATCTTCTGGTTGTTTTTCCCCCGAGGCAGCCGTGCACACAGGCCTGGTGCTGGTGTTACTGTGCTGCGCTGCCCGGACTCCACACAGCACAGCAGCGGCATCTCCCTGCTGCAGAGCCACGAGCCCTCACACGCTGCAGCACCTGGAGGAACTACACTTCAGTTTGGGGCTTCTCCTTGCCTTTCAATTAACTTCCCTGAACTTAGCACTTCATGGGCTACAAGCAGCCTAATCCCCCCATCCCCAGCTGTCAATGAAGCATGTGGAGAATATATTCTCCCTTTTTCCTTGGCAAAGTTTTTATTTCAGTGCTTTCCCTGTCCTGAAGGCAAAATCCTGAGTTGTTCTGCTCCATGCAGCTGCAGATCAGCAGGTATTACTTTCACATACACAAACTTCTTCCTCTCAAACACCTAAGACTCAAAGCATAACTGTTTAACTTTGGTTTCTGAGAATAAATCAAAGCTCATTGCAGATTTAAACAGACCCATTCTCACACACCAAAAACGTGTAAGCGTACGTAATAAACACCCTCCTATGATACACATTTCTCAGCAACACCTAGCAGGATTACTGACACAACCATTGCATTTATTTTTCCTTTTTTTAAATTAAACAGCCATGCTCAAGGCAGATGTTGAAAGGGCAGCCCAAACCTGGCAGCAGCAGGATACCCATGAGGTCTACTCTTACACACACCCAATCTCTCTGTCTCATGTTTAGACCAAAGCCCAAAACCCAAAACCCAGTGAGGCAGGGACTGCCCGTACTGGAGTAGTTGAGGAACAGTTCTTTATAAAATTCAGCATTATATGCATCCCTCAAATGAAGAGCAGTGAGTTACAAAATTTAATTAAAACACATTTACATTAAAATCAATGCCTGCTCCTAGGTGCTGTCAGCATCAGTTAGTACCAGTTCATCACAAACTGAGAAACTGGTCCAGACTCCAGTCCTTCCCAGATTTTAGAGGCAGGTAGTTCTCAAGGATGGGTTGGGGCAGACCTGTGCCCACAAGCATGCCCTGACCCTGAGTTGCCCACATTTTTGGATTATTCTGGAGATGACAAGGTTTTGTTTGGTTTTTAATTCACACAGTAGCTGGAGCACATCACTCTGACCCCCACCCACAGCAGCAATCAGGTCTCAGGCTTCCTGGCAAAGCTGGAGCAGCAAACCCTGGGGAAAACACCAGCAAAACTGAATTTTAAGCAGCTCTGGTTCAGGCAAGCCACGAGATTAGAGGAACACCCAATATCCCTTCTGGGGCTAGGAAGTGGGTCAGTAAAATGGACCACAGCCAACACATCTAATCCATTATTTTCTCCTCTGCAAGCTGTCAAGACCCACAGATCCATTAGGGAGGGAAGGACCCATTTTCCTTCACTTCTTACCCCAGACTTCCTAAGTCAGGTACCTTCTTAAGTGAACACCAGCAATGCTGAGATGCCAGGATTTACCTTATTTCTGATGCAGCAAGTGTAGGGCACCCCGCAGGCCAGTGGTCCTGGAGCTGCACAGTTGTGGTACACGTTTTGGGACCAATCTCTATAATCTTCCCCACCACAGCATTTAAACTGGATTAAAAAAAAAAATAGACACAAAACTCAATGACCTTAAAGGGCTTCTCCAACCTAAATGGTTCTATGATTCCAAAAGGAAAAGGAAAAAAACTTTTATCTTAAACTCTTTGAATAAGTAAAAAACAATGTAAGAATAAAACAATTTTTAAAACCCTGAGCTACCAAAAAATTCTTTCATTTTATCAGCAAGGCATGTATGAATGTATATCATAAATACAATTAAAAAGAATTGCAAGATATAGGTAATATTCCTCTGTCACTCATTGAACTATAACCCAGGTTTGCCAGAGCAAAGTACTCAGTGCTAAGTTCCCCCTCCCATCTTTTCTGAGTTGAAAAATTATCTTTCCAGGTCTGGATATCATTAAGCAATGTTTTTACATTGCATCTATCTTGACCTGTAATCTGCCTCTGCAGTTGTTTTCAGGATTACAAGTACATTTCCAACTAAAAGACAAAAGCCTTCCTATAAGGCACAAATTAATCTCACCAAAACACTGTGGGTGTAATTTAGAAGAACTGAAATCCAGCAAACAAATACTGTAAATTTACACTGACTGAATATAAATATTCTCTTTATACTTTTAATGGAGGGAAAAGGAGGAGTTCATTTAATCACTAACATGTACATTCGCTGTACATATCCATAATTCTGGGCGGTGCATGGAAACTTTAAAGCATTATGAAGTCTAATGACAAAATTTCCTCAGGATGGTCTGCTTTTGACAGACTTTCCGTGCTAACTTTGTTTTTCAAAGCAGGCTGCCATCTCCATAACGATGTCCTAGAGTATATGTATCACTTCCTAAGTCAATTTTTTTTTAATAATCATTACTTGGCACAGTCACAGACATCACATGGGCCCTGACATCACATTTCTGAACACTTTTTACTTCTTCTACAGTCTCTGAACTGCATGGCAGAACTCTTCAATAACCCAATAAACATTTCAACAGACTAGCCTTATTAAAAAAAAAAGGCTGTGAGTCAACGCCACGTGCCATTAAGTAATGCTCAGCTGGGCTCACCACAATTTCTGAATTTTAATTACAGGTAGATCCTCTTCCACTGGTATTTCCTCCCAAGAGCCACCTTGTTAAAGAGCTCTCTGCATGCCCTCGAGCAGCCACACAACGGCCCAGGCTGCAACAGCCTAAATGCCACCTCGTCTCTCTTTATCCAGTGCCTCCTGTTAAGAAGATGCTTCTCAATCTCTTGGACCAGCCAGCAGAAACTCTGAGTGCAAGGCCGTGGGTGGACTTTAGACTGAATTTGTCTGAATCCAGATGTGGGGCCACTATAAACCTAGAGGTTTGCAGGATCTGACCTTGAGCATTTGAATTGCACCTGCCAAGGCAAAAGCTGCATTTTGGGCCTCTCTTTTTGCAGTGATGTAAGAGGGTTTTTAATGCCAGCTGGAATGCTGGATGAGCCCTGACCTCAGCAGCAACACCATAAGAGATGACACACGAGATCTCAACCCCCTCAGCAGTAACAACTTGATTGTCACATCACTGGAAAAAGTCAAAGCTGTTGCTGAGTTAGTCCAAGGAAAAAAAAAACAGCAGACCTGCTTTTGAACAGAATCCATGATGTTCTTGAAGTCTAAATCATCATAGTAATTCTCAATTCCTCTTCTAATGTTATCGTTCAAAAATCTGATTGTCTAAAAAGCAAAAGGAAAACAAGATTTATGCATTGCACGATGGGCACCTAGGCTGGAACAAAATCAGAAGAGCAGGTTAAAGTCACAAGTGCAACTGATGAGCACAAAAGAAAAGGCACTTTTTTTCCTTTTTTTTTTTTTTAGAGAAAAAGCCAAAACACTAGCTAAAAACAAACCTTAGCACAACCCTGCAGAGACCAACCATCTGTTCTCCTCTACAGAAGCAGCCTCACTGCTGGGTTTGGGCTGGGAAGCGGCAGCAGTGCGACTCCTCTCATTGCTGAGACTCTCCAAGCATCTCCCAGAGATGTCCTATTATCCCCAGGCAGGATGCCTCCCACTGGGCACTGGGGACCCTCACCATCTTTTGGGTGACAGAGCAGTGGGTTTGGGTGGTGGATCTTGGCACTGTGGTCTGCACCACGCCCTGAGCGACAAGACTTGACTGTGTCACCACCGTCCATTAATTTTATTTTCCATGAATTTTCCATTAATTTGATTTTCCAAAGAGTCCATAATTGTCAGATAGAGAGCTTTGTTCCACATTAAGTGGAAAAAAAGGTGTATCTGTATGTTTTACAGCGGTTGTTTTGAGAAATATGGCAGTGGAAAGATGGCAGATATAAAATGGTATCTCCTCAGCATGGCATATTAGAAATCAAATCAACAAAGTGTTTTTAAAGAAGAAGAGAGAAAAGAAAAAAAAGACTATTTAGTTTTCAAGATCCAGCACAATGTCAGCACAGCAAAACCAGGGACTAATCATAACCAGAATGTAACAAGTTTTCTTTTAATCCGGCTGCTGAAATGGACAAAGTTAAATCCTTACAGGTCAGAAAACCTGAAATACACCCACTCATCTTCTCAGTATTATGAACTGCAACACTTGCAAACTAACCAGAACAAAAAGGATCATTGCATCAGTGATGAGAAATAACACAGGATCCTCCTAACTGGTCGAGAACCTCATTTAGTCTCCACAAATTTGAAAAGGAAGTAGAGAAAGAAATGGGGAAAATGGATGAGACATGCAAAACAAACAGAACTTAAATAGAGGCTACTACCCTAAGCTTCCATAAATACTTCCTTGTCCTCCCTATACTAACCCAAACTTCTCCATTAACCTTGAAAAACAAGGAGAGAAACCTGTCCCTAAGCATAGCTGTCCTTCTATAAATCGAAGCATAGAAATCTAGTACTTGCCATAGTGAATACATTTATGTTTTAAAGCATTTCTAACTGAAAAAAAAAAAAAGTCTGCTGCTTTCTGTGCAGAAAAATCAAGGATTTAACACAGTTATAGCATGCTTGTCAATGATGGAGTCTCCTATATAAATTAGTTATGTGCTTATGAATGTGGGCAGGGAAGAGCTGTCCTTTAACTGAGGCAAAACATTTTGGCCACTAACGAACACCAGTCTCCAAGTCCATCTGGAAACTTCCCAAATTAGCAGTCAGACCCAGATGGCAAAACAGAAGAAAGCATTTTGTCATACACAAAAAGCTGGAAACTCATGCCTGTATTGCACATTTGTAGTTACCAGATTTTCTCTGAGCTCTTTAATCTGGAATTCATCTCCAGAATGGTGGCAAACCCCACCATTGCTGAACCCTGAAGACCCTGAAAAACCAGGACCTGGCTTCAGACCTCTATCAATTAGTGCTCAAGTGACAATTTGAACAGCTGTTATTTAGCATAGCTGAATCATATCAAAACCTAAAGCAAGCAGCTCACCTGATTCCTGAAGATCAGGGCCACCACTCCACCTGTCAGCTCGATCAGCAAGCAGATACCAAGGATGTACATGAACTGCAGGAAAACAAGTGCAAGTGAGTCATTAGACAGAACAACTCCAATTACTCTTTCAATTAGTGTTCTTACATCTAGCATTCAACTGCCAACAGACTTGGCTTTCAGCATGGCATTTTAAAGGAAAATATAAAATTATGGGGTTGTTCTCATAAAACTGTCAGTGTCACAAGAAAGCCTTTTTTCCTCTCTTAAATTGTTTCGGGCCTTGCCCAATTGGCAAGCACGTTATTTTTCTACTTTGAACGGACTCAAAACCATTAGATGTAATTATCCTGCCAAGATACTCCTTTCCACAACAGCATCCCAGAAAAGCATATTGATGGACTGCTACAAACCACACCAAACTTCATGATTTTATGCTCCCTACAAAACCAGTACTTACCGGTTAGCTTTCGATTAGTGGATAAAGCAGCATACCTTAGGATAATCCAAACCAACTTCTACTACATTGCCAGTGCTAAATCAAAGCAAAATTCCAGGCTTGGTACCTTTTAGTGTGTTGCTTCCCAAATTTATTTGCCTGTGTATATACACGTGCTCACAAATGCACTCACACACAACCACGTGTGCATCCATGACTGCCCATCAAAGCGTGTGCAAAATGTAAAAAATATTAAGAAATCCATAGCACCGTGAGAGAGCTGCAACGTGCCAGTACTTGAAATGTTTTTCTAACCCTTCAGGCATAAAAGTTATGTGAATTTAGGTCTGCTGTGTAACAATGAACTTCATCAGGAGTGAAGTTTTATGAATACCCTCATCTGAAAATAATCCCTAATTCTCCCCTCTGAAAGCTGCTTTAACTTCCATGTGCTCAGTGCCAGTGTCAGGAATTCACCAGACAGGTATCTTTTCTCCTGCTAAATCTGCAATCAGCCTGGGAAGCTGGCACCAGGGACTTGCTTTGTTGAATACCCAGCTGAGTTTGCAACCAGAATGGGAACAGAAAATGTTCCCGGCATCTGACACACCACCACGCTCCATGGGAAAGGAGCCTAAGGAGGGGCTCTCAGTAAAATTCCAGTATAACTTCAAAATCCATGGTTATTTCTGGCTTTGCCCTCCATAACCAAGCACGTATTTAGCATTTTGTTAGACTGAACTGACATGACAAGGCCAGGTAGGGCTGTATCTTGAGAAACCTGGTCTAGTGAAAGGTGTCGCTGCTCATTGCGAGGGGGTTGGACCAGGTGGCCTTTAAAAGGCCCCTTCCAACCCAAACTCTCTGTGATTCTATGCAGGTGAAAATGAAGTTCGCACACTTTAATTTCAATTAGTCACACACGCAACTTCCATCTGCAACCACAGCATGACCCAGGAATTTCCCTAAAATTCACCTTTTTAGAGGCACTGGAGAAAAAAACCTTGCTCCTTTCATTTCACCCTCAGGGCCCTTCTCACCAAGGCCCAAGCTGCACACCTAACTTTGAACACACATTTCTCCATCTCCCCACTCATTCCACTTCCCAGGGGAGGACAGAGAGACTCCAGCCACACCGGCCTGCTGGACGTCAGCCTGAGCCAGGGTTTCTCTCTTGAGCTGCTTCCTCTGGGTTGAAACGAGAAGCCAGCATCAACTGGTACATCAACAGCTGAGATTGCACAAGATACACACCTACTGATAGTAACTCACATTCCTAATTATTTTCCATAAAATCTTAACTACTGGGAAGCTGCTTTTCTCAGCACTGGGCTCAGACCCTGGCTGGTTCTGTTGCTGGCAAGACCGAATGCTGCTGCTCCCTGATGGAGGCACCACGGCCACTAAATTCAGATTTAATTAATTTTTTTTTAAAAAGCAACTCCATTAAAATATTTTTCAATGCCGACATAGTTCTGGATGTGAATTCAGAGAACGGTGAAAAGCAAAAGCAACAAGCCTTAGAAAGTAGGAATAAAAATCCCAACACTTACTGCTTGCAGAAGGCATAAATTATCTCTGAGAGAAGCCAGTACACCCACAAAGGATACCAGGAACATTATAATGCCCAAAAGTATTAAAATAATTGCTGGGGCTAGAAAGGCACTTTCTAGAGTTTTGTACTTCTGTCTTTCAATTTCTGCATAAATCCCAACGGCGAGGACGAGGGCTCCGATCACCTGGAAGAGAAACAGAGGACAGCACGGATGTTACTCTTTCTCACAGTAAACACAGAGATGACAGGTTGTGAGTACACAGGAACCTGTCACTGCTCACTTCAGGATTCATTATAAACAATGAAACACCCAAAGCAGAAGTTTGGATAAAAAAATTTTTAAAACCTCAAAGACTAAAGCAGAAAAAGAACTGAGTTGAGAAAAAAATGAAACTTGTTCATTTCAAAAATACATTTCATCATTTTTTAACATTCTGGAAGTTAAACAAATCAAAATGTACATCACTGGCTGAAATGTAATTTATTACCATCTGAGATCACATATATTACATATAGGAGCAACTGCCATGGCATTTATGACCCTCCTTTGCGTGTCTGTCTGTCCTTCTCATTGTGTGTGTGTATAAACATATAGAAATATATATGTGTCTCTAAAATAACACAGTTTCTAAGCTGGTCTGCAAGCAGCCTATCTGTCCCTTCATACTATCTCCTATTGTAACTAGGCTCAGTAAATACAGTCAGGTATTTCCTATACCTCCACTCCTCCTGCCACCAGGGGAAAGGCACCAGATTAAAAACT
>VXAD01000128.1:714640-766721 GCA_013399195.1 Dicrurus megarhynchus | reverse complement strand
AAAAAAAAAAAAAAAAAAAAAGCAACCCAAGTTTGAAATTATGTCACTTTCTTGAGCAACTACCAGATAAAGCTGACAAGTGAAATAGAAAGAGACATACTTCGTTTAACAAGGTAAAGCTATTTCAATCAAAATAATTAATTAAGTCAAAATCATTTGGCATTAAAACTACAGTGTGCTGCAAATCACTTTGAATTATGCTGAGTTAATTAAAATAAAAAATAGCCCACAATACTTAATCACAAAAATTGCAGTGGAAAAATATCCCTGCCGACTCCAACAGCCAGACACATCCTCAGGGAAGAGACCAGACACAAATCAATCATTTTGGCAACCTGATAAACAACATTCCCCTTTCCTGACCTGACGTTTCCACAGGAAACACGAGTCTGCTCTCTGCACACCAATTCTTCTTAATTATACTTCTTAATTTTTGATTTCACTTCTCAGTTTTGGGTATGACACCGTACAACCCGGACAAAGGGCTAGAGGGACACACAGTGTGAGTTACAAGTTCATGAGCCAGTTGAAATATTTTTTTAATTATGGGATATGTTAAAATAATTAACAACTTACTGGAAGTTCTTGATTTTCTATGGGAATGAATAATAACACCAAAGGACAATATGCAGGGAATGCCACCAGTTTGTCATTTAAAGAGAGAAAATTCTCAGAAGGGTTCACCCATAAAAAGTAAATGTACTGAAGCTATTTAAAAAGCGACTGAAAATTTGACCAAATTGAGAGTAACCCCAAAACCAGATTCTCCTGCAAACACTGAAGTGCCATTAACAACAATAACTCTTGCCTGGTAGATCCCTTGCTTAAAAAGTAAAAAAACCAAACACTGGACATAAACCTCAGGTATTAAAGTTTGATAGGGATTATCAGAATTTCAGGAAAGTGTTGTTTCAAGACTAGAACTAGAACTGAAATATCTTTTTCTTAACCTTAGTTTTCTCATCAAAGCATTAAACTTCAGGGTTTTTTTGACTAAAAGGTGCCTGTAAGTAAAATACAAGATACTTCCTACTTTAAGATCTTAAGATACATAAATGCATATAGCATCTTTATATACACATATCCTTGCCCTTTTTCACTTCCATTTTTGCTCCCACACCCTCCAAGATTCATGTTTTCATTACCTTCTATTTTTTTAAGCATTTAATAAAAATATTTTAAACCCTTAATATGTTCAAAGCAACAGCAGCAATTATTTATGGCAAGCAGATGTGCTAACCCAGCAGTCATCCCACGGAGTCTCTTCTCCGATCTGTGCTCTCCCTTCCTGTGCTTGGGGGTGGGAACACAACTCTTACATCGGGAACCCACCGACACACAGACTGTTTACATCCTGCATCCTTCACAACAGCTCCCAGTTTGGCAATTCCAGCTGTGTACACAGGAAAAATTAACTGCCCTTGACTCACATTAAATGAGCATCCACCAGCAAATACCAGGGGATTTCTCTGGGGCTTTTGCACACACAGAAGCTGCTTTCCCAAGAGAAAGGAGAAGCATTTATTTATTTATAAGCAGAGGCTTTAACCCTGTATTTACAGTTCTTTTTCTTAAATAAAACCCAACAACAGCACCTTCTGTTTAAAATCCTGAATTTTGTTTCAGCTGGGCAAGAAAATTACATTACAGCCCCATTCACCAGCAAAAGAGTTGTCTGGAAATGTTACAGTGACAACTAGTTTTTTAAGAAGCCCTGGGTGACAGGGGAAGACCACAAGGACTGCAGCAAACATCCCCTCCGACACTCCCAGCGATCCTTTGATTTCCTTTCTGCTTTGGATAAGGCTGATCTTTAGTTCCTGGTGGTTTAAAGCCATCCTGGGGCCTCAAATCTGGGCGTTCATCACTCATAACGTACCAGAGGAACAGCAACAGTGGGGAGGGAATTGAATGAACTCAGCATCCAGCAGGTCAAAACCCCAAACAGCAGCAGAACATCACAAACCACCCAATATTCAAGCAAGCCAATACTTCCACAGCCAAGCTTTACTTCTATTTACACTAATTAAACAAAAAAATACCCCAAAACAACGAACTCAGCAAGAATAACAGTGCTGAAAAGAGAACGAGGCGACTGACATTTACAGCTGATGAGATCTGCTTCGCCAAGCTGGAATAAAAGAGAATTCCGAGAGCGAAGCCCACACGCCTCACACAATCCGGCGTGTGTTCGGCCCCAGCGCCAGCCTTCCCAGGGCAATTCCCCGTCATTCCCCATCCTTCCTTCCCGCTCTCACAGCCCCCTCCTCCCCCCTCCCAGAGCAAACCATCTCCCTGGCACAGCCAACAAATGGAAGCTCTTGCTTATAAACGAGGGCAGAGCATTGAAAATCCAGAGCAAGCAACTACAAAGAGTAAATAAAATCCTCAGGCTGCCTGAAAGAGGCTTTGTCCTCCGAGAAGGCTCCGAGAACGGTTTCAGAAGGGCCCTTTCTCTGCCACCAGATGAATGTTTACTTCCCACCAGCAAGGGCCCTTGCTGCCGGCAGAAAACGCAGAGCAGACAACGCACACGGTGCTTCAAGAAGGACACGCTGCAAAAAAGGGGTTTGAAAAATAACACAAGAAATTTGAATTCCCCTTTTCCAAACTCACAAGTGTGAAATAGCTGTGGAGGAACACAGGGAGCACCAGGAGCCTAAACCTAAGGGTCAGTTTGCCTGCTAAGGCAGACAAAAGATATCCAAGACCCCGAAAAGCCTGAATTACACCTGAATACTTTGCATTTCAATCTTTGTTCATTAAATCATAGGTTGAATCTGACACTCACTATCAAACCTGGTGGATCTAAGCCTTTTCTCCCACGCAGCAAAGCAAAAGCCTTATGCTCCCAGCTGGTAAATACCATGTCAGACAGAAACAGACCAGCCAAACTAGAACTTAAGCAACGTTTAAAGTGAAAAAGCCAGAAAGAAAAAACCCCGCCTGAGCACCTCTGACATCAGCACCACCTGAAGCCAGCATCTTCCCGGTACCCCAGTACTTCCCAGTACTCAGAGCCTGAAAAAAAGCACCTTTTAAAATCACGGTGCTTACAGAGAGTACTTGCAAAGAGTCCCAAGGGCTCCTTCCAGCCCAGGGGGTGCCTGGTGTGGATTTACCACATGTCAGAAGTCAGTGGTCCCAGTCTGGACCCATCATCTGGGACTTTCTGGCTTTACCAAACACCTGGATGAGGACAGCGAGTGCCACACACCTGTAAACTCTAAAGCGTGGCAGCCTCACCCTGCGAAGGTTCAGGAGAGGACATACCCTACACACCGAGGAGTGACGTTGTAGGGCAAAGGCTCTATTTGCCCACCTCCCCTGCAGGACAGAGATGCATTTTAATACGCACATGAATGATTTTTACCTGCCAAACTTCCAACCTCTGCAAGTCCCCATCCGCCAAAACCAGTTTGTCTGTCCCTCGGGAAGGACGGGGCGCTGCACCCACAGCCACGGGTGTGACACCCGCGGCCACGGGCGTGACAGCCGCCACCTCAGCCGCGGAAACATCCATCTATTGCTAAACCCCGGAGCCTTGCGCAGGGCGGACCGCGCTCCCCGCGGGACCGGGCTGCGGGACTCCCCGCTGCGAGCCGCGCCCCCCGCACCCCCGCTCACCCAGAAGGTGGTGGAGTAGGTGATGAGGGTGAGCTTGAGGCAGAGGTAGGAGAGCCGCCCGCAGTACCGCGCCTGCTCGGGGTCCCNCGCTCCGGCTGCGGCTTCTCCTTTCGTCGTTTTCTTCGCTTCGCTTTTTCTCTTCTTTTCAATTCCCTCGGCAAAAGCCCGGCCGCTCGGTCGGGATTAGCCCCGCAGCTGGAGACATCAGGAGAAATAGATCCAACAGGATCCAACAGGAATGTGGCAGTGCTGCCGGAGCCCTGCACGCATCCCCAGAGCTCTGCCATCGCCATTAAAACAGCCGGGACAAAAATGCAGCCATGGGAAGCTGCTGCATGGGCGCTCAGATTTTTGGTCGAGCATCCAAAAACGTGGCAAAGCAGAATCCCTACGCCAGCACGAGGAAGCATTACCAGGGCATTTACCTCTCTTTGTGTCACCCACGCGATTGCACGTGCAAAGAGGGTCACGTCCTGCCAATAACAACAGCTACTGGGCATATTGCACCGGCCACGTTTTGTGCCTACACCGACGTTTATCCACGTCCCGCTGCTGTGACAGTGGGTCGGTGTTGGGTCTGACACAGCGATCATGAACTGCAAACGCCATTCATGCTTCCGAGATGAAATAAGCCCTTTCAAGCCCGCAGTGCTGCACTCCTGTCCCACAAAGGGCTATTTTCCCCCGGGGAAAAAAAAGTCTCATTCAAAGTGGCAGACAACTGTCACAGAGTTGGTTGTTTCATCCTGGCCCGGGGCAGAGACAGATGGCATTGAAAATCAGTGTCTGGTGTCAAAGGAGATGAAGTGGGGCAGCATTTATCCTTAAGTTACCTAACAAAGAGACTAGAAAACCTCTGAGCTGTGTATGAGAACTGTGTAAGTATTCAGTCACACATCATTTCTTTAGGTCATACAGTACACCAAAACCTCGTTTATAAAGGCTAAAAAATATCCCTGGATAATTCTATTATAAAAAGTACCATTGCTATTGCATGCAGTGCTACTACATTCTGCTTCTGGAAAACAATCCAGCCCAGGACACTCCCAGCAACAGAACAGCTCTTCACCACTAATGTTTCTGACAGTTATACAATGTACTAAAGCATTCATCCTCTAAAATACCAACAACTTCCATTTTCAGAGAGATGTGCAAATATCCCTGACACTTAGCAATGGCATGCAGGCTGGAAATGCCATCACATATAGTTGCTGGGAATTAGAGTCTGTCACGTGGTCTTCATGTCTCATGGGCATCATTCACATCCAAGCATGTTCCTGTCACTTAGGCATCTTCCTTGTTTGAGTATTTAACTAAATTAATTGTTGTGGTTTGACTTTTTTAATGCCTTACCTTGTCATTTGTGCTGATTCCCGCATATGAAATTTCAGGGCACGTCCTGCTGGATGGGGAAGCTGAGTAAGGCTGTGCCCATTTTCCTGTTGTTTTCCCTCCGAACTGAGCCAATGTATCAAACCAGGTTCCTGTTATGAAACTGCATGAAAATAATTGAGTAATCCCTTTCTTTTCCTGAATCCCAGACTTCGTCTATACAAACGGCAAGATTTCTGGACACAATTATAGTTAGGCAGCAAATGCTAGTTAAAGTAAGATGTTATGAACTGCCTGAGGGTCCGTCATGGTTGCGTTCTCTCCCCCTCAGCCCAGTGCAGCACAGGGCTGCAGTTTTCCAACCAAGAGCCTGGCAGATTGTGCATGCCAGCATCTCCTCCTGGGACCATCCAACAGCTCAGCTAGTGGTGGTTTTGTTCATATTAAGGATCAGTAACTTTCACATTTCCTCACTCATCTCCAGGGGTTGTCCTAAAGACAGTCACCAAAAGCTATGGACTGCAGGGCATTTGGCCCAGGGCTTTAGGGGCTCTGCAGAAAGGAAGTGAACCACAGCTAGCCCTGCACCAAACCATGTCAGAAAGACCCAAAGCTTTTCAGTGCTACCGGAGGCATTTTTGCTGCTTCCTTCCAGCCCACATCTGGCTGATGAAGTTGCAGGCCAGCTGCACTTTGCCCCACCCAAGGTGGATGCTCATGGTCCTCACATCCTGCTCTCAGAGCTGTTCCCTGGACAAAGGTTCTTCCTCCAAAAGCAGAGTCCAACTTGCAATACAATTAAAGCCTCTACTGCCTACATTACCTGGTTATGTTTCCAAAACACCCCTTAATCACCCTTCCTGACCTTGCAGACCCGCATCTTTTGTTTGCATCTCTCACCCTTTGCTCAGACCTGGGATTGGTGACTCAGCACAGCAACGTTTGGCCTTGACAATCCTGCCCATAATAAAAACAACAGTGAAACCAGCCAAACCCAAACCCCCTGCTCTCAGACAGTCCCTTTCTCTGGTATAACTCCAAAACCAGTGGTGAGGCAGGTTTTACCCACTCTCTCAGGCAAATGCAACTTCCCTGAGGAATCTGGAGCCGGCCTGTGTCAAAAATTGCTCCAGTTTTCAAGTCAAAAGTCTGATAGCACACACTAAACCGCTGGCTGGGCTCCAGGATGATAACCTTGTCAATGCACAACCAGCAAACGAATAAAAAGTGTGGGTGTGGATACAGGAAAGCAAATCCCTCCTGACTCGTACAATGAAATGTTGACCAAAGGGTGGCTGCTCTTCAATTATCGCCTGAGTAACAGATCAGGGACCGGGGCATATAGTTCAGAAGAAGGTTCCTAAGAAACCTGAGCACCTTGACCATCTTCAAAGTCAGCCGAGAGAGGTTGCAGCTTCACCAGTGAAGGGTCAATAAGTGCAGCCCTTTTCCTAAGTGCTTGCTTATGTTCTACTTTCTGTAACTGATAAAGCATTTTAGTACACTAGCAGCTAAATGTGTGGATGTTTTGCTCCTATTCTCCTTCAAATTTGCGGAGATTTGAGAGAGAAGATTAAAAAAAAAAATCTGAAGAACGCTATTAGCTGTTGAATTCGTATTGCAAGTCATGAAAGTCATATTTGCCCTCCTGAACTGTGTAGGGAAAGCGGAAGGACCAAAGCTGTTTAATGAGGTGTCAGTGTAAGACTTTGAAGAAGCACCCAGAACAGCTTTGCAATGCACGTCAGATGATATGTACAAGTGCACCTTTTCAGTTTCTGGGCAGGGAAGTGAGAGGGATTACCTGCAGGGAAGTCTCTTGTGAAGAGAAGGGGACATTACATGCAGGACTACAGGTATTGATTTCTTAAAAACAACACTTGGGCAGTGTTATATCAGAGAAAACCTGTTTGAAAGAGTTGGTTAGGTGATGGGTTAACTCAAGGCTGCCTCCAGAAATTAATGAAGCAAGGAAAGATTCCGGGCTGAGCTGGTGCAAAGGATCCTGAACTGATAAACACTGCCCTATTACAGGAGAGCCTGGCACAAGCTGCAGCTCCAGCAGCTACAGGAGCTGGAAAACTACTGCCATCCCAGCACCACAGGCACTTCTGAATCCCGAAGGCAGGTTTTCATACCTGAAACACCTTCAGCTTCCTGTAGAGCAGGCAGGAGTCAGTGCCAAGTACTCTTGGAAATCTCAGCCTCAGTGGGTCCCTTATGTTTATGTCCTCTGCTTCAAAGCTGACAGCGAGCAAGAGTGCTGTGCTCCGAGGAGAGTCAGAGGTTCCTCTTTCCTATGAGAACCTGAAATTTCTGCATGTGTGCATTCCTACAGCAGACACTGGCAAAGGGGATGCAGCCATCCAAAGGAAGGATCTTGCTGAATTGCATTGAATATAGTTTCTCTCTTGCTATTGGAGCTCACGGGAAGTCAGGCAGGGTCCTGGAAACACGAGGATTGCAGGACTGGTAAACCTGTAAAACCCTGATAGAGCAGCGTGGCCATTTCAAAGGTTATTCAAAACTAACTGAAGGCAGGGGGGTGGGGGGGAGGGGGTGAAGCTTCACGTACCACTCTGCCACATTTCATTTGATGTCAAATTGGTTGTTTAGTTTTCCCCTGCAAGAGACTCCACCTCCTTTCAAAGTCCCCTTAAAACCTGCAGAGGTTTTATCCCAGTGCAACTCCTGCTTCGCGCTTAATAGTTACACAGGGAAAGAGCAGCAAATGTCCTCAGTCCCACCGCAGAGGATTCAGACACCTGATGCTTGAGAAAACTGCTGCCCTGACAAAGAATTTCTACTTGGATTGAAGTGCTTTTTGGCTTCCATTTATGTTTTCTTGACTCTAAAAATAATCTAAAGGAAGACATCACTTGTCGCTGGCCTGGAAAACACCTTCCTTTCCCTTTTTTTTCTTCCTTTTTTAGAGGAAAAAGAAACTTGAAGGAGAAAGTTGTTTTTTAGTTTCTGCTCTTCAAGTGTAGGTTAAAATGCCAGGCAAGAAGGAGGAGGCCCTTGGCATCGCTCATCTCCTCCTGGAACTGCATTGCATCACTTGGAAAACAGGACGAGAGGACATGAGACAGCTCATCCTGATGTCTTTTTAACAGCACTTGGTTAAAGGCATGGAAATTCACACCACCAGCATCTACTGCAAGAAAACGAGCAGATGCCAGAAGATTTTCTTTTACACTTACAAGGAATGAAAAGCCATGGGTGTGTTTTCTGTTTTTAACGCCAGCAACATTTCGCAGGCTGAGTCCCTCGAGGACAGCGGCAACTGGACGGCGGCAACCCAGTTCACCCAGCCGGGATGGAGGATTGCTCTGTGGGCCATCACCTACTCCTTCATCGTTATCACATCCATCTTTGGCAACGCCACCATCATCTGGATTATTCTGGCACACAGGAGAATGAGGACCGCTACCAATTACTTCATCGTTAACTTGGCTCTTTCAGACCTGCTGATGTCCACTTTCAACACCATCTTCAATTTTATCTATGCCAGTCACAATGTCTGGTATTTTGGTGAGGAATTCTGCAGGTTTCAGAACTGGTTCCCCATCACTGCGGTGTTCGTGAGCATTTACTCCATGACAGCCGTGGCTGCAGAGAGGTAAGAGGTGAATGGAGAAGAAAAGGTCCAAAAAGATCCCCTGTAAGTCATAAAAAAATCATTGCAATGGTTTGTGCAATTGGCCCCCACTCTGTCAGATGCCTTATCAGCAAAGTGGGAGCAGTGCCAGACTGTGGGGTTTGATGCTAATTATGGCGTGATCTTCTGTTTTATCCCTGGTCTGAAACCACACCCCAATCTGTAACGAGGGGAAGTGGCTGGTATTTTGTTGTTCCCACATTATTGACCATAAATTGTTTCCCAGTCATCCTGAAAACTTTTTTGTGGGTTTGTTGGCTTTTTTTAAACCGTGAGACAGATGTATCTGGAAAAAGGAGAATATGCTGCGGGCTGCTGAAACTATCAGCATCCCCAATCCTGCTGTGAGTCCAGCAAACTAGCAGAAATAATGGGAATTAGATCAGAAATGGCAGAATCTGCTCCCCTGGTTCACTAGAATAACTTATTCCAAGAGGGACAGAAGTAATTACAGTGATTCTGTTTGACTTTTGGGGTAATTTGGTATTTTCATAAAATTCGCTTCCATCTGCCAAGTCACTTTTACTTGAGCTTTCATTTCTGGAGTCTTACTGTGTTTACAGCTCATTGTTAAATAGCATGGAGCTGTTTTGCTTTTTACTAGAAAGTGACCAAGAGTCTGTGGAAATATCCTCTCTTAAAATCGATAGTGTGTGCAAGAAGCAGAGAAGGTAATTTCCCTTTAGGCTCTCTACCCTCCTTCCTTCCATGCCTCCATTACTTCCACTCTCCCTGCTGCAGCGTCACGGTGAAGGACTTCCCTGGGGCAGCCTGATCGGGCACCCAGAAACACCGGCAGTCCTTTATCAAAGCCCTGCTGTTGACTTTGCAGTTTCCTTCAGGTTTCCTGTGTTCCTTATCAAGCGCCCGTATCCACAAGGGCCCTTCCAGCTCCCTCGGGGGGGGAGCCAGCGTCCCTCTGGAGCCATCCGAAAAGTGAAAGGCGTTGCTCCCTGAGCCATCAGGGTCACTTCCCCCACTCCCCCCCCCCCCCCCCCCCCCCCCCCCCCCCCCCCCCCCCGCCCCCCCCCCCACCATCTCGCTGCTCAGATCACCCCGGCACACCCAGCCTCAGGAACAATCACAGACTAATCACACCAGATAAACAGGCTAGGAGAGGGAAAAGGGCTTTTCCGCATGTGTAACACCCGCTGAAACGTGTGCAGGAGCTGGGGACACGGCACAGTACAGGACAGCTCATGAGGGCAGGGCTGAGGGACGTGTTTATCAGCCTGCAGTTGTCCAGTTGAAAGCAAATCCCTATTTAGAATCAATGGCGGCTCACTTTTACACTCAAATACTCTTTTGCTGCTCCTGGCTGTAGACCAAGGGTTGTTGATAACTGCTATTTTATACACGTTGTCTGCCAAAGAATATTTTTAAAAAGCCATTTCAGCCAGTCCTCATGTCTTCCTACTCTTTTTCCTTGGGGATTTTTGGTGAAAACACCTATATAGCCAAAATCTCTTTAGTCACATGGCACGGATCAGAAAGAAAACTTGGCACCTCACTGCAAACCATATTTAGCCATCTTTGCTTAGCCTTAAAATAGATCCTGACACGGTCTCCTGGAAACTCGACGCTTCCATTTATTGTTATGAGAACCTGTGTCCACTCCAGCTCCAATGTTTAACTTTGAAAAAACAACATCTTTTGAAGTGGTTTATTGTAAGGAAGGAGGCTAAGAAGTGACAGCTCCAAGTCATTTTTGTCTGTCATGGAAAAGTCCCTGGTGATATTGCTCACCGTTGGGTTTAGGATCACCCAGTTTCCCCATTACCAAAGCAGATGTTTCCACTGCGGCACTCAAGGTAGAAATGGAGTCTTATCAATCAGCTCAAGTTTCACACTCCAGTTAGCAAAGTCTCCTATGACCTGTTTGGAAAGTGCACAACAGCGTCCAAAATTCAGCTTGTTTTGTCTACATGGGTGAGGACCAGAGAAAGGGTGCTAAGATTGTGGTCCCAGCATCCTGGGATGTCACACTGAGAGAGGGCACAAGGAGCAGAAGCAGCAGGGGGGCAAAGGCAGTGCTGCCACACAGCATGAGGGGCCAGGAGATCTCAGCAGGTCTGGTAAATCTCCCAACTTGCAGGAGCTTACCTTGGGGGTGCACCCCTGGCAAAGTGGGAAAGCCTCCACCCAGCCCTGTAACACCTTCGATGTCTGCAACATGGGCTGCAGTGACAGCACAGTGGCTGGCATCATTTATTCCTGGGACTTGCCGTTCACTGAGGGCCACAGTTCATAATTTCAGGCACTCCTGTGGGCAAATACTCTGGAGAATATCCACCAGTGGATTCCTCCCTGACCAGACTCGAGCACTGTGTAACACTGCCTGTGGCAAGCTAAAGAAAAGTGAGGTGACATGAAAATTTTATAGCTAAATAAGGCCCTGCTTCTGTGCAGCCCTGGATTGCTCACTGTGCTGCCTGTCCTGCAGCAGTGCCTGGGCAGAGCTCCCTACCAACAGCCTGACCAAGAGACAGCAAAATTCATCAGATTTTTGCTATGAAAACTAGGAGGCAATGGGCATTTTCCACTCTATTTTGCCTTTGTAACAACCATGACAAAGAATAAGGAAAGCATGACAAGAAATGCATAATTGATTATGTACTCGTTACAACACCGTGCATTTCCACACAGGGAACTTAAAACCAGAGAGTGCCCCGGGCTCGTGAGTAATCCAATAGTCAGATGTGCCGTGAGGGCTCGGAGCAGGTGTGGGATAGAAGGGTCAGCCCTTCCCTCCGCTGCAAGCACAAGTGCTCAGGCAGTCACAGACAGAGGTAGACAGCACAAGTTTTCCACAAAAATCAGTGAGGAAAAAATCGGGGTAAAGGATACTTGAGACCCCAGTCTGCTCTTCTGATAATATGAAGCATCAGAGATTGACATCATTAGGAGGAAAGAGTACACTTGGCTGGGCGATTTTTGGTAAGACACTTGAAAAAGTAATTAACAAAAAAAAAAAAAAAGAGCAAGAATACTTTTTACAAGGGCCTGGAGTGACAGGACAAGGGGGAATGGCTTCACACTGATAGAATGCAGGATTAGATGGGATACTGGGAAGAAATTCTTCCATGTGAGGGAGGTGAGGCCCTGGCACAGGTTGCCCAGAGAAGCTGTGGCTGCCCCTGGATCCCTGGAAGTGTCCAAGGCCAGATTGTATGGGGCTATGAGCAATCTGGTCTAGTGGAAGGTGTCCCTGCCCATGGCAGGGGGATTGGAACTAGGTAGTCTTTAAGGTTCCTTCCAACCTAAAGCATTCTGGTATTCTGTGAAAAATTCCATAAGGGGAATGCTTGCAAAGCCTATATGCAGAAGACAGAAAGGACTGCTTCCTCCTCACACCAGAAGCATCCATCCACGTGGGTTTGATATTTCTTGCCCTAAGACTTGCTATCATTCTCTTCAGAAAGAATTCAGTTCCTTATTATTTATGGCCTGGAACCCATCAAAATGTCTATATTGATAAAGCCCACTATGCTGTCCTGGCGAGTTTTTACACTTGCTGAATTTGTTGTACAGATTGCCAATTTCACTGTAAAAGCACTACCTGTTCCTTGCAGGTACGTGGCCATAATTCACCCCTTCAAGCCCAGGCTCTCTGCTGGAAGCACCAGAGTCATCATTGGGATAATCTGGCTGGTGGCATTCGGGCTCGCCTTCCCGCAGTGCTTCTACGCCGAGATCATGATGGACAATGGAACCATGAAATGTATCGTGGTCTGGCCTGATGATGTTGGATCCAAGCACCAGCTGACGTAAGAGAAATGATAAAACTCCCAATTCAGGCAAAAGTTAACCAGGAAAATAATTTCATCTCCAAACTGTTGGTTATGAGGAGTGCTGGGAGAGAGAGCAGGGGAATGTGGGGCTGGGGCAGCCCATCTAAGCTCAGTTTAAGCCAGCTGTGGAAAAAGCTGCCAGGTGATCATGGTTCAGGGTAATCCTGAACCTGACATCCTCCCCTGCTTTGAAAACTGGTTATAATGTCTAGAAACCCTACATACAGGGCTCAGAGAATTTAAAAGAAACCGGTGCAAAAAGTCTCTAAACATGCAATAAATCCTGGTTTCAGAGATTCTGGATTTTCTTCCTCCATCAGGCAGGAGGAAACTGGGTATCTTTAATGCCAAGAAGCCATGTATTCATTAAAAATTATGCTGCTCTTTGTGGGGATAAAAGGAAAATAAAACCTGAGAGCCCCATGTTTCAAACATCCTAAGGTTTTATAGACAGATTTATCTGGGCACACAGCTGCGCTCCCGAAAGCTCCCAAGCCTCACAGCAGTTTCCTCCTGCTTGAAAGCAAGATTGTTCAAACAGATGAAACAAGCCATGCCCTGCATTTAGGGGATCTGCTGTGATTACTCATTATTCAAAGCACGTGATGCATGGAGCAGTTTGACAAATTTATCAAGCAAAAGATATTTATACAAAATAGCAATGGAAAAACTGAGGAACAGCAACAAATCGATTAGTACAGTGGAAACAATTTTTCAAACCAAAACCCACTGTGGAGGCTTTTTCCCGCTCCATCCACGTGGGACATTTTCCCATGCTCAGTCTTCATCTCTGGCAGACAGCTGGATGCCTCCTAAACTTAACTGTTACCAAACTAACTGGTTTTCACACTAATTTGTGCCAAGTTCCATGAGCTTTGTATCATTTTGGCCAAGCTCAGCATATTCAGCCAGTGGTTGTCAGTTGTTCCCAGTTGAGCAAAGAGTAAAATCAGGCTCAAACCTCTCATGCTGGGTGATGCTCCTCCTGAGGCTCCTTGTTGGTACCCCTTGGCACAAGCTGGGGATCAGAGTGCGCCAGGCTCCTGTCGATTGAGGAGGAGGGAGAATAGATAACCACTAATACATGAGTCACTGATGACTATTTCATTCAGATGAAAGGTGTGAGGTTTATTTCTCCCACATCCATGGGCATGGGAAGGATTCAAATGAGCTCCCCAACATGCTGACAAAATCCCTGTAGGCTGGAAAGGCTGGTCCTGAACATGGCAAATAGCAGGGCAGATTCTTTCTGGGATGTCCAGCTGAAGAGCAGCAGCCCCTGACCACAATACATCACTCACTTGCTCTCTCTCCCTGAACAGCCTCAGATCCACACATTTTTGTATCTCTCTAAGAAAGGAAGTTGGAAACATCGCTCCCCAGAAATCATACTGAGTGATGGATTTGTTGGGACAGATGCCTGCAATACAGACCATGGAGAAAAATCCATGTGCAGCCATTCATATGCTAGTCCAAATCACAAGGAAAAGAAATATTAAGAAACCCAAAGGAAAACAAAAAAAAATTGAGAACTGGGTTCCTGTGTTGACTGTGGGGCCTCCGAACCCTTTGCAGTCAAGTAAAACCAGCTTTCAAGATTTCTATATTTCAGAACAAAGGAAGATCTTTTTCTGCAGGAAAAATGTGTATAATTATGACAGAAACGAGTAAAAAAAAACCCCAAACTTAAAAAAACCCCAAAGAATGCACTACTGACTGCCAGTGCCTGAAAAATACTGGATATAAAGGATATAGAAGTTTAACCAGAGTAAAGAACTTTAACCACAGATTTTTTTTTTCTGGTGGCAGGTTAACTTTGAAGCAAAGTAGTAAAGCTACAAGACTAAAAGGTTTTTTTTAAATGTGCTAAGCTTAGGCTCCCATCCTCCCTTCCTCCTCCCAGGATGTGAACCCTAAAAGGGCTTTGCTGCACTCCACACACAGTGTTAGACCTTCAGAAGAGGCACACTCTGAGGACAACAGGAAAAAGCAGAAGACAGGCAGGGACAAACTC
The DNA here is from genome assembly GCA_013399195.1 of Dicrurus megarhynchus. Taxonomy (NCBI): domain Eukaryota; kingdom Metazoa; phylum Chordata; class Aves; order Passeriformes; family Dicruridae; genus Dicrurus; species Dicrurus megarhynchus. The sequence continues at coordinate 752,296 of VXAD01000128.1, read as the reverse complement.
ACCACATTTCACAAATACCTTATTTTTCCTTATGCAGCCACCAGTCTGGTAGTTGCAGCCACCCCAAGGAGCAAACACCCCTGTGGGCCCCAACGCCCATTCCAACAGTGCTCTGCAAAGCAGCTGACCCCCCTCACTAATGTCAGGAGTAACCCCAGAGCCTTGTCAGACTGAGAAAGACCACTTGCACCCACTCAGCCTTTCGGGGTCACTGCCAGCAGTGTGTGCCAGAGCCCTCCTGCCTAATCCTGCTTTTCACACTGTTTATGTTAATTTGACAGTTGCTGTAGTGGAGTGAGCAGGTTGTTCGCTTCCCATAAATGGTGGTTGCTTAAACTAATCAGCCCCCAGCATGAGGGAACCAGCAGAAGTTTGTGGGGTGACATGGAAAACTGGAAAGGGTTGAGGTAAAATGCAACTGAAGGGGATGCCAGTGCTTTCAGCTGCAGCAGTAACTGAGTAACCTGTTGGTGATATGTTAACCCTGTGTGCTCACACAAATAAAACCAGCCAGCTAACAAATACAGGCAACATCCCTTCCTCACTGTCTGCATCTTTGTGCACCCTGTTAGCAGCCAGATACCTTCTGCAGGCCCTGATCCAGCTTTTTTCCACTGTTGCCACTACTGCATTCATCAAGTTACTCTATAGTTTTTGGACTATTCCTTTTCCACACCCGTGATTTAAGGGCTTGTACTTTTATAGCTGTCTCTGTCTCCTGACTGCAGTGGGATAGCAAAGCTCAGCGCAGGTGGTCATGGACTGCAACCCTCTGCTAAAAGATAAATTATGTTACCCTGTCTTGAAAGAGCAGTGAATCCAGCCCAAGGACTCCTCACCACACCACAAGAGACATGAGCTTTTGCTGTTCACAGAAGTCCGTGCAACAATAATTATAGGCAAAATTTCTTCCTTGTGGTTTTGATAATAGGAGCCAGCATATATATTCAAAAGACAATTCCTGAAAGAGCCCTCCAAGGGCCATACTGACTGTGAAAAACTGCTTGTTCTTCTCTTTCAGGTATCACATTGCCGTGATTGTCCTGATTTATTTGCTGCCTTTAATGGTGATGTTTGTTGCATACAGCATTATAGGAATTACTCTGTGGAGCAGCGCGGCTCCAGGCAACCACCTGAACAGAGTCCGCTACGAACACCAAATTAATGCCAAAAAAAAGGTCAGAAGTGAAACTTAAATATAATTACCTCCAGCACACCAGCCCTGCTGGCTCCAGTTCCAAAATGGAGCTTGTGTTTGATACAAAATCTTGTGGGATTGGGCACGAAAGGTTAACAAAATATTTTGGATCCAGGGTAAAGAGCATCACCCTGCAAGTTTGGAAAAAAAATGGTCATTGCATGCACCAGCCAGCCTTCAAGGAAGAAAGACTCACGGCAGCAGGCCGGCTGCCAGCAGCCCTTAGAGAGTGAAGTCTGGTGTCCAGTGGATCCACAGGTTGCAGAATAAACCAGGGTAAAACTCTGGACAGGGTGGAGCAGTCTCGGTGTAACAGCTGATATCTCATTTCCCTGGACATCTCTCTAATGTAGCTACAGGCAGTTCCTCTGCAGAGTCCACTCAGTGCACCGGGAAACATTTGCTTTAACCCGCTCCCTGTTCCCATCACCACGGCACTCCCTCCCTGTTCCAGTTTCCGTCACCTGGGCACTCCCTCCCTGTTCCCAGGTTTCATCACCGGAGCTGGTTTCTTTGCCATAGCAGTCCAGGTCTACATTCCATACACTGCACTTTGGGAGGGCAAACCAGACTCAAAGTGAAACCAGCACTTCCCATTGCCCCAGCAAGCCCAATCATCCAGAGCCCAGGAATAACCCCTTGGTTTTGTTTTCCTAGTTTGTGAAGACGATGGTGGTAGTGGTGATCATTTTTGCTGTCTGCTGGCTGCCCTATCACATATACTTCATCCTGGGGAGCTTCAAGGAAGACATCTACCAGCAGAAGTACATTCAGCAGGTGTATCTTGCAGTCTTCCTCCTTGCCATGAGCTCAACAATGTACAACCCCATCATATACTGCTGCCTGAACCAGAGGTGAGTAGTGGTGCACACATGTGCACAGAGAAAACTAAAATCTCAGCCTGAAAAAATGTGAATCTCTGGAGGTGAGAACAGCTGTGAATTTCAACTGCAGTTCATAGGCCGAGTACACAATTTATCCTCTGCTAATAACACGAGGTGGGATACCCTCTGAGTGAGGTTTTGACTCAACCCTTAAGATTTACTGTCTCCAAAAAAAGCACAGACAGTAGGCATAGGATCAACACAGCCACATTTTGACCCATTTCCACATGCAGACCATCCTATTTCCAAGGGAGGAATCTTTAATCCCTGCAATGCATCTGCTGAGCTAATGCTGGGCTGGCTCAGCCACCTGCTCCTCCCAGGCCACCCCCCCAGCACAGCCGTGAGCCCCCCACACCGTCCTGGGCTCACCCCCGTGGGAAGCAGGAGCAGCCCAGGGGTGACCTGTGAAGGTTCCATCGGGACGTGTCACCATGAGGGAGCAGCTGGGGGAGCACAACCCCGGCGTGCCAAGAGATGTCCCTCTTGCTCTGCGCTGAGAGGGCTGCAGAGCGCAGGGAGCTGCTCTGGCTGCCCCGCGGGTCTCCGTGCCAAATCCTGCATCCGTAACCCCCATCTCTCTTCAGCCTCGCTGCATGCAGTGAGCTCCAAAGGTAATAAATGGTTATCAGCACATTTCCTGTGCAGTTTCACTGGGACTGCACCAGCCAAGGTTAACTCCAGAGCGGTGCTGCAAGGCTCGCTCCTTTGAGCGTTTCAAACAGCATCCTGCCTGTGAGCTCGCAAAAGAAGACAGTTTTGCAGCCCATTCACCCAAACTGCATTTTACATGAAACACACAAACATGTCTTCCCCCTCCTCTCTCAGAAAGCAGCCAGCTTCCTCATTTAATTATTCATGTTTTTTTTAAAAGCTGCCAGAGGGTAAACACATGTATTTTCCTCAGATGCTCTGTGTCTCACAAATGCTGTTACCAGCATGGTCAGCACCATCTACTGAGCACATCAAAGATCTTGCCATTTCACTGATCTTATATGTTTACTTAAAATACAAGGAAATCTGATCATAAACTCCTATTGCACCTCCCTTCACTGTTTTATGCATTTAGCTTTTCACTTCATTCCTTTGATTTCAGTAGAAATATTTATTTCCATAGTCATTCACAGGTAGAACCAAGTCACGAGTTTGTTCATTCTCTGTGCAATTAGAAAGATCATTTCACGATTTAACTTCTTTTCTCACTTTTACAGGTTTCGTTCCGGCTTCAAGCTAGCCTTCCGGTGGTGTCCATGCATAAAAGCAACAGAAAAAGACAAACTTAAACTTATGTCCCCATCTCTCTATCAGACAACCCACAGGAAGTCAAGAACAACAAGTTTCAACACAGAAGCTCAGCTGAATGAGAAAGAGAAGACATCATTTACCCTCACCCGATTAACGCTTTGATTTCCTGCTCCTGGTTCTGGCTCTATCCCCAAACACCATGCCAAGGCAGCAGATCTGCAGAAGCCTGATCCTCTTTTTCTCTGGAGCAACTGTTTCCTACAGGACTTCTTTAGATGCCATCAGCATGAAAGGCAGTGTGTTGATAATACTTACATCCATGTAGGTCCAAATATCACCCAGCTATACACTCAGAAGTTTAGCCCTCCCTTACACCAACAACCACAATACAGAACAGACATCATGCCCAGGAGGTCAAAAAATCAGTGGAGCAGATCTGAGGCAGTGCCAATCAGTAGAATATAAATTATTCTCTTCTACATTGGGATCTCCTGATTTCTGTTCCACCAAGACACTAAAATTCACAAAAGAGGTGATGGAGCAGAAAGGCTGGGGCTCATGTGGCCCAGTTGGGATGGACCCCCGGGGCTGTGTGGGCAGCTAAGTCCCATGGCTCAGCAGCCCCAAGGCAGATAACACTGTGGACCAAAGCCTGTTTACAACAAAGGCAAATACTAACACATGCAGACTGAAAAACCCAGCCTGCAAATTTCTGGGATTTTCATGCCTGCAATTTCACCAGCAGAAAGAAACAGTTCCTTAAGATGTTGTCATTGCATGGATTTCTATAACCGTGCCCCAAAATATGTTGTTTTCCTATTAAACTGTGCTCAAGTGATTTCTCCTTCACATTAATTGTGGTGCCTAATTTGGAGAGCAAGGCTCTCAGAAGTGTCAGCAGCCAGGGATGCCCACTGGCTTGGTCAGGGCTCATGGACCCAATCAGAATCCCCCTCCTTTACCTCCTTTTAGTACTAACAGCAGTAGCCCATTTCTGTCTTTTTCCAGATAGTCCCTTCACCTTCCCAGACTTACCCCATATTTATCCTCACTGCTCTTCCCAGATATGAAAATAAAGGCTGAAATCTGTCATCTTCCCAGCCTGAGGCATTATGCGCAGGCATGAAAAACAGGAGAAGCTGAAATATAAACATTATATGAAAGTAATACAGCATTTAATAGTGGTGTGATAAGTTAGCACCTCACAATCACCTTCACCTCTCATGACAGGGTTGTAAACAATATCACAGAGCCATACCTTAGCAATTAAAAAGCTCCTGTAATGTTGACAACATCCAGTTATTTGAAATATTCTCCTTTGCTCTGTGAAAGCCAAACTACAAAGCACTGCCAGGCTTAAATTCTGCAGTAAATCCAGAGAAAAAGTTCATGGCTTGAACCGAAAGAGTACTCAGGGATGTGATTTTCCCAAGCCAGTTCCAATACAGGAACCAGATATACGGTTCCTTCTCCACTTTTCCACCTCCCTGGCTCTGTGGAGAAAATTATGTTATGCAACAAACTTGTCCCACTAATGGACAAGAGAGCACAGGCCCCTCTGAAGAAGTTCATAATTTTAAATCATTCCAGCAGGTAGTTCCTAGTTCAGATGTTACCTAGCCAGCCCTCTCCCCTGGCCAGCCTGCTCTTCCCACAGGTGCACTGCTGTTGTGTGCACAGGGCAGAGGGAGAGCAGAGAGAGGCATTTAGAGACAGCCACCACCAAGCCATTCTGCCAAAGGGATTGAGAACCGTTTGGGAGGGATACTCTGCCAGGCACACAGCACTGGGAGCAGGCCAGATATGGCAAAGACTCCTGCTCTGAGAGACTGAAGGACACCTTCTCACAGAGTTCAGTTTTTGATATACGTGAGCTGTACCTCCCCCTACCCAGCTGGTGTGATTCTAAGGCCTTTAAACTCTTCAGCTTTCTAATGCAGAGCTTTTTAGACCAAACAGGCCTATCTTGAGCACCCCACCTTCCCCTCCCTCTTCCATCACACCTGAACAGCCAGCCAGAGCCTATTCCAGGTGCCCCAGTGTCACACATGTGCTGCCAGGGCATCCCCTGTGCAGTCCCTGACTGGCACCAATGTTCTCTGGCAGCTCAAGGCATCTCTTTCTCTTGTTTGGAGCAGAAAGCAGAGCATGATTTCTTCATGTTGCCATAGGAATTCTCAGTGCCCTGGCAGACTCACAGTGCAGATCCTGAGGTTTCATCCCAGAGAAACAGCAATAGTTAAGGAAGCAGAGATGCTCCAAGCCCTTGTTACGTGAAAGGAAAGGCAGCCCAAGGCAGGCTACATTATTCCTGTGATACGTGAGGCAACAGGAACACCATGCTCCATAGTAAGTACATGCAATTCTTCATATAAATATAGACAGGACTAAATACCACGCAGCAGTAAAGACATCCAGGTCAGCAATAAATCCCTCCTCTGCATGCTTACTCGTGCTCTAAGCAGCAAAGCAGTCCCTGCAGTCAGTAAAGAAAAGCACTTGAAGAATCTCATTTTTATGGCAACGAAACGAACAAAAAGCACAGAACGGGGTTCAGAAGTTCAGAAACACTTTATTTTGCCTTCTGCTATTTTCTTAAGAAAACAAAACAAAACAAGGTCTGCTTGTTTTAAAACCCATTCAAAAGGCTTCTGAGAGAACCCCAGAGGAGTAAGGAGCAGATGACATTACAACAGTGGTATGCAAATAGTCTTTTCCCCAGGAAATATAAGATTTTTGTGTTCATATTGCAGTAATTACAGCTTAACAGTTAAGAGGACTGTGATTTTATTCACCAAGCCTAAAAGCTTAAAGAAAGACATCTCAGTCATTGCTTGGATAACATTGGAGACATTTCTTCAGACAGTTATAGCTTGTGATTCACTTGGAACAGTTTCCTAGGGGTAAGAAGTAGTCTGGAAATGAAAATCCCACCAGGTCTCCCTTTGGAAAAGAACTGCTGTGTCTTATCGAGTACATCAAGTACAGTCCACGGTAGGAAAAGTTAGAAACACAAACTCACTCCCTATTTGTTATGAGCTGGATCCAATAAACAAAACGACCTATGCCAGCATCTCCAAAATTCACAGTCACCCTGAGACCAAGTTTAACTCCCACTTCTCGTTCACCCTCTATCCTGAGCCTGGCCCTCAGATGCCGAAGAGCTCCAAACCCAGGCCCCCAGGCATGGCTCACACCACCCCTACAGCACTGCCGACGGCAGGCACAAGATTTGCAAACCTTCAAGCAATTCAAATGCAACGTGTCCCCTGTGCCCAAAAAGTTTCTCACCTTCTTCTGTCTCCTGTTTAGGGTCATAGCTGCACATCAAGGCTGTCAGAGATTATTAAAGCTGTAACATAGAACGGGTTATTGGAGAAGCACAGCTTTAGTGTACGCAAAAGGGGCTTTCATCTACCACAACTCCAACACAGGCTGTGCCAACCAGTGGTGTATGAGCACCTGACACCAGGACTCTGCAGACGTTAACCCTATGCACACAGGGAGCTCACAGACATGTTGTATCCATCACAAGCCTAACGGAACCACACCACCCTTGGTGCAGTGCCCCGAGGTTTTCCTGCACTGCAGATCCCCCTGCACAAGACAGGACACGAGGTGCAACCGGACAAGCTACACGGCCCCTAAGATTTGGGCGCTGTCAGCGCTGTGCCTCTGCTGAACTACATTAGGAAACACGAGGCATGGGGACCTGTGTGAATCTGACCCCGAACGCCCAGGAATAAAAACACACACACAAAACACAGGCACCGTTGGGATTAGGTTGCAGCTCTCCCTACACAATAGCTCTTCCCAAAGCACTAAGCCACCAGCCAACAGCACCTCTTCCAGAAAGAACCACTAAACACCAGTTAACGCACATCAAAAAAGTTTAATATTTTCACAAGTATCACGTAACACTAGTACCCCAGCTACTAGTGTGCAAAGTAAAAAGACCCTCTACCTTTGCAAAACCAGTTAGGCATGCAATTTTTCAGGTAGACACACACTTAAAGCTGCAATGACTGTTTGTGACTCACAGGTTACTTTACAACATTCACTCACAGTGCACCATAATGCATATTGAAATGTTATCGATAGGTAGGGCAATCCAAATCTTAGGGGAGTGGAACGAGAACAGGGAAGAGTAGCCTGCAAATTTCCATCTACTTTCTGCAGGAAAAGGCAGCAGGGAAAACCATGCGGACATCTCAAATTCATTTTTGGTAGAAGAGTGGGAATTAAGGACTACTGTGTGGTCTCCCTCTTTGCAGAAAGTGGCGTGACTTGCAAATGTTACTCGACATGTACCTTCCTAACTGCTTCTCAATTTACATGATGCAACTGGTATGCAAATATAATAATGGCATCGACTGGACAGAGGACAGGGTACACCACGTGTAAATGATCTTTGCTGTTGCTTTCGTCCTTGGAATAAGCTGCACCCAATTTTGGCTTTGTGGGTTTTTCATGCAACCGGGTCCTTAAAGGCAATATCAAAACGCAACCCTCCTCTTCCTTTCTGCGCACTAACTCTAGCTGAGTGTTTGTGTTCTGAGTGACTGCTGGACAGTATTAAAGATTAAAGCTCTATGTGGAAGCAAATACCCATTTAAGATGAGAGACAGGAGTAGGCGCATCCGAGGGACACGGTCGAGCTGCAGGTTCGGTGGAAGGGCAGCTGCAGTGCCCTGACCCAGACTAACAAGAAGAGAGAGGAAATAATTTTTGTAAGAACCCTTAAACAGAAGAATACAGCACAGCCGTGTAGGGACCATAGATTTACCGATTTTGCAGGTCTGGAGATTTGGATTACCCCAATCACCAACCACTTGGCTTTACTCTTCAGGGATTTCTCGCCGAAACGTGACAGATTTCACCCAGTAATACAACACTACTCACATAAGCAATGGGGAATACCAGTGGAACCAGATCTGTGGGACAAGGGCGTTTACTTTCACCATGACAGAAGAGGCATCAAGGAAGCGAGAAAGTCGCGGTGTCAAGTCCCACTATAGAGTTACGTGCGTGCACAGTGCTGACACACCATAATGTGTTCACAACCGCTTTAGACGAAACAACAGCAGGTAGATATGCAGGAGGGAACTGTTGCTTCCCCTTCACTTAAAAGCATCAACACCCAGGTCTGGTGGTCAGCGTGCTGGCAGTGCGCTTAACAGGGATGCTGCAAAGAACACGTTTGGTACGATGCAACGGTAGCTCTCAACACATATCACTTGGGGGCAATTTCGTCTCAGACAACAACTGATTTTTGACAACTGCAGAAATTATAGACTGTTTTTTTCCATGACCTACAGATGGGGAAGGTACCAACAAGGTGAGTAAGAAACATGCAGATTGGGGTCCAGAAACAGGAGATATTATTAACAGCACACATTCTATCTTGTATCCTATTTTTTTTATGTCATTAGTTGTAATTTTTTTTTCCCCCCAATAAAGCAGTGAGTTCTGGGTTTTTACCAGTTCTGACTACGCAGTCGCTGCTTTATGAGAAACACAAGACAGAATTGGGGCCAGGATTGTGGAGTTCAGTTCTGCTCAGCCTCACGAAGCCTGCATCCCACCGCTGTGATGAGCGCTGCCCCTTTCCCGCTGCCGTCCTCCGACAGCAGGAAGGTCACGTCGCAGTTGGGTGCCAGGTCTTTGACTGTTTGGTGCATGATCCTCGAAAAGCTGTGAAAGGAAACAAGGGCAGCGGGTGAGGAAGGTCCTGCAGCACCTGTGGAGTGGAGCACTGCCACGGGCATTTGCACTGCATCCCCTTTCACCAGAGTAAGAATTAAAATGCCAGAAACTAGGGTGGATTTGAAGCCTGGGAGCAGCAGGAGTTAAAGGAAAAAAGCGCTTGCATCCCAGCCCTGCCTGTCTGTGTGATGTTAACTGGGATCACTAATACCACAGCAAAGGGAAAAAGAACAGACCACGTAAGTCACCTCCTTCCCACCCATCTGCCTCCATGCACATTAGAGGTGGGCACTAGTTCTCTTCTCCTCCTGCCCCAGCTCTTTTGGACTCCTGCCCTCACCTGCATTGCTCTGCAGCAGCTCTTGTCTGCTGAACACTGAACAGAAACATCTTCCAAAGAGGCACCAAGCATTTCAGCACTGCTCTGTCATTGCCTGTCCAGAGCCAAGAGATCTTTCCCTTGCTATACAGCTTCCAATTCACTTGGCAAGTTGCATCCCCTTCAGTTTGTCACCACCCCAAGAATCTTTCACAAGTCATTCTTGATCCTCTTGTTGCCCTTCAGAAAGCCCTAAGCTCCCTGATCAAGGCTTTTTTTTCCTGGCTCTTATCCCAGCAAGTGAGGGAGCCCAGTTTGGTGTGTCAAGAGGAAGGACGTACACGCAAGGCGCTACAGGCAAACAGGCAAACAAACGCTCAGAAGGCAAATACTCACTGTGGGTGTAGTTTGTACAGAGTGCCATCCACACCAACCGTTATCTCCAGGCGCTCTAACCCTCTGTTCTCCCTGATTTTATCTACAATGGCAGCCATGCCAGCGCCACACAACTGAGCTGCCCGCCTCGACACCGCTCCGCAGACCGTCTTGACAATGATACTGTCGTCACAGGTGCTGTTGAGCCCCAGCTGCTGGAGGATGGTTCGCACCTGCAGCAAGGCTAACCTGTCACTGTAGGAGGAAAACACGGTGTCATAGGTTTCCCTCAGTCAAGCCATAAACCCCACTGCACTGACGGCATGCACTGACCCGTGCACCCACAGCAGGCAGCAGCCTCTCCTGACAGCACAAGTGACCTCAGGGAATGCAAATTTAGTCACCCCTGCACTGTGCCTCCCCTTCTCTTTTCTTACCGTGGGGCATTCCAGGAAAATATTTTTAATTATGACCTTGGGGGTTTTTTGCCCCGTGAAGCCTCAGAGATTGCTTTAAAATACAGAGTCCAAGCAATAAAAGCACAAAAACACCCAGTAAGCAGTGCTCACTCAGCTAGTGTTCATTCAATTCCACAATTGCAGCTAAACACACGCAAGGGGCCCAGGAAAATGGCTTGATTTCCAAATAAGGAAATAAAATGATAGAGTGAGGGAATCCTTGACAGCCCTTCCCAGGGTTTAGAAGTGAGCATTGCTAGAAATTCAGCTGATGTTGTAAAGAATCCTCCTGCACACACAGACTGAAACCAAAATTATCTCTAGAGAAGCAAGCAATGCTCTCCCGCTGTCCCTCCCCTCCAGCAGTGTCACCAGACAAACACTATTGCACTATTTCACTCCAAGCAGCCTCCCCTGTGGTGCTATTACCTCTCAATCTGAGAAAGGAACTTGGTTTCAAAGATATGTCTGGTCTTCAGTGTCTCTGAAATCTGGCCTCGGAACAGGAAACCCCGTTTGGTGAAGTCGATCAAAATATTGCGGACTATTTCCCCCAGGTACATCCCACTGATCATTTTCTCATACCTGCAAGGAAAGACAGCAGTCCAGCTCAGAGGGAACCTGCCCATGTTTGCAATCAGCCAGGAGTCCTACCCACACAGAGCTGCAGGTATCAGTGCTGAGCATCACTCCTGGGACACTCCTTATCCTGTGCTAGAAAGCTCTGCAGGTGGAAGGTATTTCCTCTCTCTAGCTTGAGGCAAGACTGCAAGTGGGAAACTTGGGTCCTGTGTGCAGAGGTGGGGGCTAAGAGGGGTTCAAGACAGCTTGGTTCCTCCCTGTGGTTTTGGGACGACTGGTTTGGTGCTTGAATTAAAACCAGGTGCTTGAATTAAATGAAGGCATAAACCAACCCTGGACCACCAGCTTGCCAACTTGCAGGTCAGTGGTCCTGTGAACAGGCTGGACATGCCTTTTCCCATCCTTTATCTTGCACAGGGTTGGTTTTGCAGCACAGGACTCCCTTAAAAACACTGCATTTGCAGTGACTGTACCTTGTGGTTTCCCTGTAATTTTGCTGCATGGAGCCACTGAGCTTTTTCTGTTTCAAAGTCTCAGTCGTGTTTCGCACTCTTCCAGCATCATTCTGGTTTGAATGCAGCATTTTGGAGTCTGTGAGTTGTGTCCTTACCAACAAGAACTGAACAGTTCCATTTCTTGAGAAGGACATTCAGTGATGCATCCTTTATTTCACCTCCTGAAGCTCTACAGCAGGGTTTGTGCCCTGGGTTGAGTAGAGCCCAGCATGCCATCCTGCTGGAAGCAGGCCACGCAGTCCATTTAATACCATGAACTCTCTCAGGCTTGTACCCAGCAAGTGTCCTCCCTCTTGAGTACCTAACTATCTCTGGAACAAATTATTCCCCCGGCAGTCTTCACTACTGCCTTTGTCTGCTTACTCCATGCCAACTCTGCTGCTGCATCAGGTTTGCTCCGCATCTGACTCTCAGGGTTTGTTTGAGCCTCAGCTTCTATAGAGCTTCCCGTGGGACTTGCCAACTTGTCTGTATTCCTCAGGTTTTTGTGGACAGATTTACTCTAGTCACAAAATCTTTTTAAAGGCTCCTGGCATCAAAGCACTGCTGCAAGGAAATTATGAAAAACTGCAGTCCTAGCAAGCAACAGTCTCAGGCCAGTTTTATCAGTGCTGGGTACACACCTCCTTGTCAACCTTTTCTTGAAGGGGACAGGGAAGCACTTGCCCAAACAAATGCTGAGCCCAAAAAAGGGGACCAAACTCCAGGAGCAAGAAAGGCAAGTCCTCTAACATCACCTAGACCATCCAGAAAATTGTCTGAAACAAGAGCTAGCGGCAACTGCTAGAGAGCTCCTGACTGCTTTACAGCGAGCAGCTCCAAGATTTAACCACACCAGCTGGTGTAAGTTCAGGATTTCTACAGGCACAGCCCTGGAAAAAGAGAGTTCAGCTGAAAGAGATTAACCTGAGACCCTGAGCAAAAGAATGACCAGCCATCTTATCCCCCTCAGTACAGCACAGGATGAGAAAAAGGGTCTCTTCATAATTTCAAGACTTTTGAAGCCCACACCAAAAACCCTGCTGTGGAGTCGCATGGCAGCAAATAAGTCACAAAAAAGCAGTGACCAGGAAAAGCACAGAAAGGGGAGATCCCACAGGATAGCATGACTGCAGTAATTTTCCACTCTTAACCTCTCCTTTCTTGACTGGGAGAAATCCATTTCTGTCTTAAAGGCACTTAAGGCAGCCTGGCTTCTATGCATAGCACACCGTTTATCCCACAGTACCTTTGCTTTCCAGCATTCAGTGAGAAGTCATCGACTGCTTTGTCATATATTGTCCTGATGTCATCCAGGCACCCGTTATCCCCGAATGCTCCCCACTCCGTGTTCACACACATCCGCCCTTGCTCACCATCCACCATCTCTATGTTTCTCATCTCTTCCATGTAACAGGCATTGCTGCCCGTTCCTGAAAGAAACACTGAAATTACTCTTTGGTTGGAACAAAACAACACTTGAGCCAGCACCACAGCCCTGACAAACCTTCCGGGGGATCTCAAATGGGCGTTTTTTCTGAAAGAAGTAGTTGAATCATCATGTGAAACATCAGGAAAAAAAACAAACCCCCACTCTTCAACAATGCTAAACTGAAGGAGAACATTACTGCTATGGTGCATTGCTCAGGGTGGCTCAGAGAGCAAGCTCACCCAGGCCAGCTGGCTGAGGGTCCCACACTGCGGGGAGGAAGAGCAGGGCAGCACTTTCAGCACACAAAACCTCACCTGCTTCTGACCCCAAAACTGCAGGAAGCAGACAGCTGGATTTTGCAGCTCGGAACCACCTTCCACAAAGCCCACGGACCCACAGAATTAAGGGGAAAATGTGCTGAACTGAAAACCTCAGCAAGTTCTGAAGCAGCAGGGGTTTTACCAGCTGATTGCTTGGGGGTTTTTCTGATTTTAATTGCTTATTTTCTCTGGCAGAAAGGTTACTCCCATGTTGAGATGAGGCAATATCTGATACTTCTTAAAGAGGATCTTAAGGAGTGTGGCAAAGTGCTCCATGTACACAGAATTCTTGGGGAGCAAAGCTTTATTAGCAAAGAAAGGCAAATTTAGCTGCTAACCAGGGCAAAAGTTTTCTTGAAGTTACTTAATAAACTCATTTAATCCTGCATCCCAGATTCTGCAGCAGTTGTTGCAGCAAGTCTGTTTTCCTTTGCCATTTTTTTAGGGAATTATATCAATACAGTCTGAGCTAAAATAGATCCTCCCACAGCACTCCCCTGCTGCAGGAGAGCTGAGCCACAGCACAGGGTTTGGCAGGGGGAATGTCTGGGTTTGCAGACTGAGAGCCAGGTTTGCAGAACAAACCAGATCAAATCCAATTGTGGATCGCCACCAGCATCCAACCTCCCTCAGGTGCCATCAGCCAGGCAATCCAGGCAGGGCAGAGGGAGCTGTCAGAGCCCCAGAGCTTTCATTCCCATTGTCCCAGAGGTACCCAGGCCACCTCTGACCCCCTGCTCCGCACACAGACATGCTGGCTGCACAGCATATCTGGCAGGGCTGCAGCAGACGGTCCCCAGGGGATGTTGTCAGCACCCCAAGGACACGTTGTCCTTCCTGTAGGGAACTCTGATTCCTGAAAACGCCACCGATGGAGCTGCGCAGACACGGCTTCCTACCCATGCTGCACTGTGCTGATTCATCCTGGACATTTTCCAACTGTCTGGAGGAGAAATTGGTGGCATTTTATTTTCCTACAAGCCACCTCACAACTGAAAGCATTCTTACAGCTTGCAGGTGCCTTGTCCCCTTCTCTCCCACAGAAAACTAATTTCTCTGGAGAGCTCTGGGAATTCACTCTGCCCCGCGACTCAGGCTCCCCGAGCGTGGCATTTGCAAAGGCATCGGCAGTCGCCTGTGGAATGACTTCAGCTGTCTCACTGCCGGGAAGGGAGCTCTGCGTCACCGCACTCAGTCTATCAGAGCTCTCCACCACATGCCGTTTGGGAATTGTGGCTGCGCTTTGCAAGTTTATTCTGAGAGACCACATGCTTGAGGGAAGCTGTGGGCCACTGGAACGCCCCAGCAGGGAGACTCTTACAGGCTAAACTAACAGCAGCTCCAGGAGCCCACATCTGTTCTCCTCCCAGGCAGCACCATGCCTTTACCAGACAAAACAGGCAGAATTTATTGAGCATCACAGCCTCTGCTTATCTCAATTGATTGTGGAAAGAACTAAGCTGGCTGTTGAATTCTGCTCTCTTTTACTCCTGGATATCCTAGCTTTATTTTCAGTTAACCACAGGGATGCTTCCATGAGAATACCGACAGATGTGTGGATGTGCTGTTTAATAAAATGCAGCTCTAACACGTACCCACAATGAGCCCAATTTCACAGTTTGGATCTTCATAAGCACAAGTCATCATTGTGCCCACTGTATCATTCACCACAGCCACCACATCCAAGTCAAATTCCTTTGGGAGAGAGAAAATAGCAGTGAGAACTCTGGGCTAGGGGCAGTCCCTCACACCAAAGGGGCCACGAAAGGAGCACACCAAAGGGGAGGCTGCCAAAACACACTGGAAACAAACAACTGAAATTACCAGCCTGATTTTACATATGCAAAAATAGGAACCTAATCCATGCACATGATATAACATTCAATATCACAGCAATTATGTAGCAATTCCAGTAACAAAGGTTTTAAGACTTCCGTTTCACTGGCTGATAAAAACTGTGCAAAAGTAACACAGTCCTCCTCAAGCTATTTTTCTTCCCTTCCTAGAAAGTTTTGGCTAAACTGGTTGAGGCTTTTTCAAGGTCAAGAAGAGGAGGAGAAAATTGTCCTTTAGGGTGCACTGAGGTGCATTCCTACAATCACCATTTTGAAAACTCCTGCTTTCTCCATGCGTGTGAAAATTGCCACAGAGTTTGAAAGAAGCCTTGAAAGTTCTGGCAAATGTGAAAAGCTAGAAGCCTCTGGGAGGAAAAACAACCATCTGTGCAAGACAGGAGGCACAGCCCATGTCTACAAGGCACACAAATCCTGTGAGAGGGAGCCAGCTTGACCCACAAGGTCTGTCAAGTCTGGAAAGGAGTAGAATGAGGAAAAAAAAAAAAGAAAAATCACCTCTCTTCTTTTAATTCCTTCTCTAAGCAAATATACCACATCTTCTCCCTCACAGTCTGTAGCTTTGAAGCCTTTTGTCCAATTGAGAAGGATACCCTAAAAAGCAAGAAAATAGGTTATCAAGTTGCTAGGACTCAGATGTTATACTGTACACTTAACATTTCAAATGCTTTAGTGTGATGTTTTACAGCAGAGTCTCTGCAAAAAGGAATATCACCTTAGTATGTGGAATTTGCATCTAAAACAACTAATTGTGATTGGGCTCTTAATTTCCAGAGCAATGCAACAAATTAAAAAAAAAAAAAAAAAAAGTGTGACAGGAATAACAAACTCAAAAACCCAAAAGTGTTACAGAAATTATGCCTTTCATAAAAAAAACCCAGCTAAGTATACAGGAAACTATTAACAGCTGCAGAGGTTGGGCTGCTCTAAGTATGTGACAGTGAAGAAGTTAAACATGTACGTGAAAAGAACACAAGCCCATTTGTCAGGGATGTGCTTCAGGCCACACTGTCACCCTTAGGGTGACACAGCCCACAGATTCTGGTGCAACCACTCCATCCAGTGAGACAAGATCAGCTGGGAATAGGAGCTGGCAGCAGGGATGGACTTTTGCTTACTGCTTGCAAAACCAGGGAAGTGTCACACACCAGCAGGTTTATACAGTTGGAAAAACCACAATGCCTTAAGAAGGGGATACGACCACCATGGAAAATTTAAATGCTCTTATCTGTCACAGCCACGGGCTGAGCAGCATTTGCATTACTACCCTTAAAGGAACTATTTATAGGAGCAGCTGCACTGGTCAGGGTCAGAGCATGAACATTCCCCTTGCACGACCTTCCTGTAGGTGCCACGTGGACATGAAGGCAGAGAAACCAGGCCTGGCATAAGCACAAAAACAGATTCAAAAGATACTAAGGAACTTACAGCATCCAGACTGGTCTGCTTGCAAGGGAAGGAAAAGGTAAAGCCAAGAGGAAGACGTGCGCCTTTTATTCCCATATAATCCAGGAAGTCAGAAATGCAGGTAACGATGTGATCAAACAGCTTTAAAGAGAGAAGTCATAATATTTGAAGTTGTACATGTTATGCACTCTTAAGGAGTTATTTAAAGAGCAGCAGTGCAGCCAAAGAGAAACACAAATACCTCTTCTCCTGTTCCCTGCATCACCTCTATAGGAATGGCATAGATCTTGTTGTGCATCTCAACTGTTCTCCTTTTACCGCTGCGGATTTTCACCAGCAAAACTCTAAAGTTTGTCCCTCCAAGGTCAAGTGCCAGAAAGTCTCCATTCTCTGTAAAAGAATATGTGTGTATATTTGAAGAACGATAAGTAAAATCTGAAGAAATGCTTCTCTCTAAGTATTTTGATAAAAAATCTCCTAAAAATTCAGTTGGGAAGATCTTCATCAAAGGAGGATTTTAGATGCTGCTCTGATTATTCCAGCTTTCTTTTTTTTTTTCAATTTTGTTTTATTTTTTGTTTTGTTTTCCTTTAAACCAACAAGAGAAAAAGGACCCACACAACTGTTCCAAGAGAAAGCTGAAATTTGGCCAGCCACCCTGAAATGCAAAGTACCCAAGTAGTGTGAACAGGGTTCGTATGGCTTTGGGTTTATGACCCCAGTTGTGGTTTTATGATCCCAGCTGTGCTTTTCTCCCCTCAGGCTGTGACTTTGCTTGCACCCTGAGGCAAGGACATGGGGCCAGGCTGCCAGCAACCAGCACAGGCCAGCAGGGCCAGTGCTGAAATCTCCTCCTTTGCACAGCTCAGGTTCTTCTTGGGTCGCACCAGATCTGCTCACCCTCCGCCAAACCCCACGCTGGGAGCCCGTTCTGGGTGCCCTGTAGCCGAGCCAGTGTCCCCACTCCAGCCAAGGCATGCTCTACCTGTCCCATCCGGCGTGCTGCGGACGAAGGTGGGCAGCATCTTCACTTTGGCAGTCTCGTGAGTCTTCTTCTTCAGCCCCGCTTCCATCTCCGCCCTCATCCTCTTCTTCACCTGCAGCAGCTGCTCGTGGGTGAGCTTGAACTCGGCCAGGGTCTCGTCGATGAGGCGGTGCTGCTCCGACAGCCGGTACGCCACGGCCGTCACCATGGCCGCCCCCTTCCCGCTGCCGCTCTCCGACAGCAGGAACCGCACCTCCGAGTCGGGCACCAGGCGCCGCGTGGTTTTGTGCAGGCGCCGGGCGTACCTGTGGGGAGGAGAGGCTGCAAGCCCGGCCTCTGCACTGCCCATGCCCCAAAATCTGCACTGCATCCCCCCAAAATCTGCACTGCCGACACCGACCAACCGCAAGGGGAATGGGGAGTTTCACCATGCCCAAAGTAGCTACAGCCTCCCAAGCAGAAAAACTAACAGGGAAGAGCAGTTCTTCCCTACAGCCTCCTTCCTCCTGAACTTCTAAGCAAAGCCAGAAAAAAAGCAGAGGAGAGCATCAGCCTCATCTCCTGAACCTGATCCCGGGTGGGAGAAACTCCCTGGCTGCAATGCTGCTCCAACTCCCTCTCCTGGGGTCCTCTCCTTAACTTGCTGGTTTAGATGGTGTGGGAAACAGTTAAGAAACCAACATTGCCCAC
Source organism: Dicrurus megarhynchus (assembly GCA_013399195.1). Classification (NCBI taxonomy): domain Eukaryota; kingdom Metazoa; phylum Chordata; class Aves; order Passeriformes; family Dicruridae; genus Dicrurus; species Dicrurus megarhynchus. Next base: position 734,348 of record VXAD01000128.1, on the reverse strand, counting down.
TGTTTATTATCTTAACAATCCCCAGACCTTGCCCCATCTGGAAGAGCTAGTCAAAACAGCATTCTTGGAAATTTTTTTGTTTGCCGAAATTTTATGGTTTTCTTAACGAAGGAAAATATCTTTTTCAATAAATAATGGGAAACTGAAAATGAAGCATGAGGCATACTTTTCCTTTCAGAAGTTCCCCCACAAACATAATTTTCTGATTTCTACATAAATCTATACAGCTGTTTCACTAAAAATGTAACTTTCAAGATGGGGGAAAACAAGACAAAGCCAGTTTTTTACAGGCCATGGAAATCTAAGCACCATTTCTTCTCCCTGCCCCAGTTTTCAAGTGTATCTTCAGAAAAGACTGGCAAAAATAGGGTTCGGCATGGGCATTAAACTGGAAATGGAGATGACGGAGAATTGGTCTCCTCACGTCTCCTCACAGCCCAATCAGTGGCCACAAAGCAATGTTTTGTAGAAAGAAACTCTCCTTCCAAGAGGTCTCTTGAGGATCCCTTAAGGTATCTATTCAGACCACCGTAGTTTTCCCTGACGTTGCAGTATCCAGTTCCTCAGACGTTTGGTTCTTTTCTGTGTGGTTTTGTCGGGTTTTTAGAATCTCACACAACTTTTTCATTTAAAAGACATGTCTCCCTTCCCCTAAGCTCCCCAGCTCAGACCTAAACTCCCCCGCCCATGCTTTGCGTTCATCATCTCACAGCCTGCCTGGGTGACGTCTTGGGATGACATGCTCGCCATGCTCACCCCTTTGCCAACCAGAGCCCAAGGCAGGTGAAGTGTTAGTGGCAGGAGCAGAGGGACTCACTGTGGATGCATCTTGTAGAGGGAGCCATCCACCCCCACGGTGGTCCGGAGGCGGCCGACCCCCTTGTTATCCCGCAGCTGGTTGAGGATGGCACCCAGGGTGGAGGCCACCAGGTTGGCCGAGCGGAAGGACACGATGGTGCAGACGTGCTGGACAGCGATGCAGTCCTCGTGGGACGGCTCCACCCCCAGCCGGGTCAGGATTTCTTTGGCTTTGTTCAAACCTTCCTTGCTCCTGCAAAGTAAAGGGGACTCCTTAGTGGGGATGTACTGGACTGCAGGACTGCGGTGCATCCAAACATGGGTGTCCCTGCCTGGGGTTTGAGAAGGTTAGAAAGAAAATTTCTTAGCGATCTGGACTAGACAGCTTCATAAGGCTTGAAATAAAACGCTCTAAACATGCATTCATTCACAGATGGAAAAGCTTTCCATTAAAGCCTGGTGCAAACATGCCACCTACAAACAATGCAATTCCAGGTACAACAGCAGCCACACTATGGGGAGGACCTGGAGAAATTAAAATGCTTTTTCATTGCAGTGATGCTTTAAACTGCAAACAGCTTCTCTCGAGCATGAAGCACCAGCCCCAAAATTCAGCGCAGGCCCGAGCACACACCTAATCCCACACTCATTCCCTCGCATGTCTCCATAAATTAAGACCAGTGCGAAAAACAAAACCCTGAGCTAAGGTTGCCTAAGCAATTTCATCCTAACGGGTCTCTTTTCAGGCTTTTACAACCCCACTGAATCCCTGCCTCTTGCATTGCTTTTTTCCTCATTAGCACCCAGCCTGAGAGCAAAGCTTCTGGCAAAACTTCTCCTTGTCCAGCTCAGTCATTTCCCAGACAAAAACACAAGGAGTATATCTTGTCATCCCAAACTACACTCCATACATCTTTTTAAGGACTCTTGCATCTTGCTAGCACCAGCCAGAAATTCGAAGCTGCACAGGGATGTGCCCCCTACTTATAACCAAAGTGGCTCTTCAGGAAGTAAGGTGGGATTTCAGGGCCAATTTTTCTTCTTAATAACTTAATTTCTCAACAATTGCATTTTTATCACTGCTGTTCAACATTACCTTGGTCCACAACACAGACCTCTGTGGTTAAGACAAATGAACACACACATGTAATGGAAAGTTGTTCAGATAACACGGTCTGCAGGGACAGGAGTAAAATGTGGCAGGAGGAACAGGCATTACAGAAGTTACTGGCTGTTCCCCTGGTGTCATACTTGCCATTTCAGAAAGAAAATCCAGCCCAATGACTATGGTACAAACCACCCCAGTGATGTGAATTTTAAAAACACGGCGGGGAGAGCCTGTAAGCACTGACCAAAGGGGTGATGACACTCTAAGAAACCAACTGGCACATAGCACAGAGGTCACCGTGCAGCACCCAGCACTGCCTACGAGACTGAATGCTCTGCCTTGTCATGCTTGTTTTCTTCCTGCCCAGCAATCCCAGGGAAACAGCAAGGAGCAACACAAGTATTTGCTAGGAGGCACTAAGCCAATTCACTCCCACGTTTAGCTGCAGGGTAGCAACTCTGGAGATGTTGTGAGCAGCGAGAGAGGTCCTACAGCTCCTACCCTGAAAGCTGCATGGACTGGCAGACTTTATGGTTCCTCCCAACACAGAAGAAGGGAGAAATCTAGGGGAGGAGGGCACAGACTGTCTGCTGAGGGTCCCCACATGCCAGCTCTGCATGGGCAGTAGAGGATGGCAGCCATCCCCAATGCAGCACACTTCTCCACAATGCAAAGAGAGCAGGAAAATTAACATTCAGAGTCACTGTGAAGCCCAAGGAGTGAAAAGGGATAGATTACTCACTTTTCAATGGCAGAAACATGCTTTGTCTCAAACTTCCCTTTGGTGAGAAGCTCAGGGGTGATTCTCCCCTCAAAGAGCAGCCCCTCCTTGGCCATCTTCACCAGGATGAGCCTTACCAGCTCCCCCATGTACAGCCCGCTGACCATCTTCTCAAACCTGCAGGAGAGGACAGCAGTCACCCACGAATCCACGGGCAACACCGGGAAGCAGAGCCCAGCTGTGCCACGATAAGGCCTGGCCCAGCCAGAGGTTTGCCTCACCACAGGCAAAGCTTTATTGAACTGCAGAATCCCTAACACAAGTGGGAAATGGAGCACAGAGCAGAAAACAACAGAACAGTTCACAAATAACTGCCTCACTCACAGCTGCTTCCCAGGATTAAGGGATCCACGGTCGATCTCTCGATCAAACTCGGTCCTGATGTCTTCCAGCGAGCCGTCATCTCCAAAGGCCCCCCACTCCGTGTTAATGCACATCCTGCCCTCATCTCCTTCCACCAGGTCGATGTGCCGCATCTCCTCCATGTAACAGGCGTTGGTGCCGGTGCCTTGGGGGAAAGGACAGCAGAAGGTGCTGACCAAGCTGGCCAGGCAAAGGCAGACAAGCCCCACGTCCGCCGCAGCCACAAGGAGCGTTACCAATGATCAAGCCAACTTCACAGCGCTGGTCGTCGAAGCCACAGGTCATCATGGTCCCCACGGTGTCATTCACAACAGCCATGATATCCGCATCGTAGTCCTGGGGAGGAACAAAGCGTTACTTGGACCACAGGGCTCCTCTGGAAAATGCTGCTCCTGTTCATCACCGGCTTGCTTTTAGCAAATAGCTTCACAAGGAACAGGAGATAAATAATCTGTCTGAACACCACAGCTCATCTTTTTAAATATTCCTTGTTCTGTCTGCCAGTTCCCCATCCCACACACCCAAGAAGGCAATGAGAGCAGACTAACGCAAGCAATAAAACAGCACTAGGATCACTCTAGAGAGCACAGGCCTGCTCTCACCTAAGCACTTAGGCAGGAAAGAAAAGGGCTATACATGAGGGAGAAGGAACTTTGCACTGAAACATCATGGAATGACTTAGAGCAGTTGCTTGAGGAGCCAATCTAGAAAATATTTCTTACAGAATTCACTTAAACAATCTACGTGTTTTATTTGAAGTGAAGATTTTAATACGAAAGTAACACGATTAAATAAATAACATGCAGACATGCCTTTCCGGGTGGAAATTCACTGTGTAATTCTACCAAGTCTAATGATAGTAACTGACTCTAGTAATGTTGTTTGGTGACAGCAAAATTCAGGTTTCCTTAAGAGTCCACAACTGCCCAAAGAAAGCAAATACTGCCCAGTTTCCAACGAATTTTTGGACGCTGAGTAATCAACATATCACCTGGCTGCAAGCATTATGCAAACCCAAATTCATTCCCTCTCACGCTCAGTGCCTTTTTATTTGTTTAAATCAGCAACCTGGTCACCTTCATTCTCTATAAAGTCAACAGTGAGAAACTGCAGGGAGCAACAGTTCACTGAGCCTGAAATCCCCTTCTCTTCTACTCTGCTCCTCTCCTGCTCCTAAGTGCAGCAGGTGCACAGCTGAGCTGAGCCCAGTCCATGAGACAAAGTTTCTCAGGAATGGGACATGCTGGTATCACTGAAAAGCCCCAGCACTGCTACACAGCACTTTTTCAGTTTTTGGAGAATGATAAAATCACTGAAGGTTGCCAGTGAAAAGCCACAACACAGCAACTCAGTTCTGTGCTGTGAGGAAAATCACAGCTTCCACACAACAACCCTGACACTGTTTCATTTTTCCAGCAAACCCACACATTTTCATGCAAGAAAGCAGAACTCCACCACCACTCAGACCATCTGCTCAAGTGAGTGACATGAAGAGTGGTCCCCAACAAAGCTGAGATACAGCTAAAAAAGACAAAGAAGTACAATTTACCCCACGTTTTTTGATGGCCTTGTTAAGCAGCCTCACGACATCTGCTCCCTCCACTCCGCTTGCTTTGAAGCGCTTTGTCCAGGTTATCAGAATACCCTGATAAAACAAGACAGCAACATTCAACAGGATGCAACCATAAGACACACACCGATTATTTCTTTTCCTTAAAAACAAGATTTTATACTTCAAATGAATCTTCAGGCCTCTCTTCTTACATGACCTCTAACAACCCAACCTGAGACAATTGGTGGTCTTAGAGTCTAATTACAGTGAGCTGAAAGATGGAAAATTCTTTTCCCCTCCCTTGCTAGAAAATGGTGTGTTTGCATTTTGTATTTTCAGCCTACTCTTCTCCTTGCTACTCCTCGACAGTTTTTCTTGGAAAACCATTTAATCCTTTTGGGCTATGGAAATAGACTGCTTTCAGAAAAAGCTGACTCTACAGGACTGACTAGGGAGTAGGGATATGATGTTGGTACGTCCAGGATTCGGCTGCAGTGGGGATCAGGCTGCTGCACATTTACTGCCTGGCGTCCCATCTGTCTGGGCTTGTTTAACTGTGGGATCGTGTTCATGGGTTGAGGTAAATGAAAATACTGGAGATGTAACAATGCATGCTCCTATTTTACAGCACAGATCAAAAAGGAAATCCTGGTATTGAATTCCTTGTCTGCAAACTGTCATAAAGAGCCTGCAAATCCCCCAAGGTAACAACTACACTGATTTATTTGCTATTTACATAATGCCTGGTTGAATCAGAGCATTCAGTGTACAGGCAAATAATAACAAGAGAAAGAAAAGAGCATTGACAGTAATCAACTGACAGAAAGACAACTCAGACCAGCTCAGCTTTCCATACCCACCACAATATTCACATGTCACAAGAGGAGTCCAAGAAGCTAAAAACCAGAAAAGCTGAAGCCTGTAGGCACAAGCAGCCATTGCCCATGTGTATGTTTGCCCATATCTCAGCTTAAAAATCAAAATTGCACTCCAAACTGAGATAGCTACAGGGGACAGAGGGTCAGGGCAGCTCTTTCCAGACCAGGAGATACTCTCCTACTCCTAGACCCCAAACTCAGTTTGTGTAAGTTTTGCCAATGTGCTGCCCTCGTGCGCATCATTTAGAAACCCAGCAAAGCCCCATGCTGCTGTGCAGGGAAACTGTGGGCAAAGCCCGCTCTGCTGGCACAGCTTTCATGGGCAAAAGGGCACCTTGTTTCACAAAACTTGTGTAAGAAACTGGTCAAACCACAGTGGCAAAGATCAGCCCTTCTCAGCGTGACTGGCCACTGTGCTGGAAGGAATTTTTCCTTGACCAGCAAGGCCTTGGCAGCAGGAAGGAGCCCTTGGAATGCAGCAGGGTTGTTGAGTGGGGCCCAATCATGTGGTGCTCATCTTATCACCCTTGGAGAAAACAGGGACCACCCTGCCTCTTTCTGCTAACCAAGCACAAGAAAACAGCACCCAGGAAAGCACAGCCTCACGGAAGCAGCAATCCAGGAACAAACCTGGCTCACAGAATCCAGAAAAACTGTATTTTTAAAACACTCAAAACACATCACCAAAACTGTCAATATTTTTTTCTTCTTGTTGTTGGCTTTTTTTTTTAAGAGACACCCTCCCTTGTCTCTTTACTATCCCACTCCACTCTGCCACTGCTCAGGTGTCCCCAAGGCACCCCCACATGCTGCCTGCCCCCGCCCCACACAAGCACAATTCCATCCCAGCTGGTTGGAGCAAACCAGCCCACAAACAAGCACCTTTTATCATGCAGCTAAGCAAACCTTCCTAAGGGCAAATCAACTTCACAACCACACCCCCAGCACGGCTCTGCTGTGGTCAGGAGCCTGAGCCTTACCATGCACCACGGCCAGATGGGAGAGCTGCCCCAAGACCAACTCATGTCTTCTGATCTGACGCAGGTAAGGGCAGCTCTCTGCTCTGAACTGCTTTCAGACCCTGACTTAGTCAGCACCCCTGGCTTCAGCTCTCAGCACTGCTCAAGAAGTAGGAAATATAATAAAAATCATGCCTCACCTGGCCCTCCTCAGCACCAGCATCTGGGGGGCTGTTGCACCAGGCTAACCTAGAGACCTGCAAGCTAGAAAAGCAGGTCGTGCTTTAACACAGCAACCTCTGCGTGTTTTGTGTAGATTTAACTTTCCTGCATTCATTTGCTACACTGTTGCCGTGGCAATGCTGTACCGGGAGGCTGCTGAGTCATTTGTGATACAACGAGCAAAAGGAGGAAAATACCACAGCATCCTTGTCATGGGAATCTCATCCAAGGCTGGTTATCCCCATCCCTTTGTAAAGCAGGCTGGTTCCAGGGGACCTGTCCAACTGCCCTCCGTGCCCAGCCGGTGGCACGGCTCAGGACTGCTGCTTGGCAGGGACACCTGGATCCGGATCTGTGTGCACTTGTGAGGGCCAGCAAAACCCAAGCAAACCCTGCTGGGCTGGGTCCTTCCCACTCCCACCCCGTGGAGAGGTGAAAAAGGCTGCACAGGAGGCATGGAAAACCACACCCATGTTTAGAGGGTAAACCATAACACCAAGGAGCTCACGCAGAGGCAGCACAAAACATCAGATGCCTCCTCTTCATTTGTTACCCAGCTCTTTCAGGCAGAAACATAAACACAAACACAGTCTGACAGTGAAATATAATATTCATTTATCCCCAAAATGAGACCTGTCTGGGATACTGCTTTGATGGCAGTGTTTTAATAACATGGCAGCTCTTTTGCGTATTAAGAAAATTGTGAAACCTTCTTACCTCATCTAGCTTGGATTGTCGACAGGGGAAGGAAAATGTAAACCCAACTGGCAGTTTCTTGTCTTTGATTTGTTGTTTCTCCATAAAGTCTCCCAGGCATTCAGCAACATGATCAAAAAGCTGTAAGAAAAGTATAAAACCACCATGATTATAAGCTTCAGGGAGAAAATGTTTCAAACTCCATATGAAAACTGCTCTGAGTGAGGGGAAAGGGGAAAATAGCTCTCCAGATTTTAAAAGATGTATAAATGGCATAGCTATGAAAATACTCTCAAGCAGGGGATATTAACACCTTAACAACAAATACATTATGAAATACACTGTCCTTTTACACACCTAATTCTGCAGGCATCTTTTACACCCATATAAAAACACTTCCTGAAACAAGACGCTCGTGGCTCTTGAGCCTGCTGTAATCCTTCCACTTAACATTTGATGAGAACAAAAATGTTCTTTTAACCTTTTAATAACAGGAAGGAGCAAGTCAAAAGAACATTTGGGATCCAGTCCCACAGGAGGCTGAGCACTTTTACAGTGATGTAGAGAAGATAACATCTGCTTCACTCAAGCATTGCTGAGACCAGAGAACCCAGCACTTTGCAGGAGCCACCCAAAAGAACATCATCTCTCAAATCTATTCCTAAAGCACACAACAAACAAACAGAAGGAAACCCAAGGGATTCATCTAAATATTTTCCATGCTCTGAGAAACAACCCAAAATGGGGACATTTTCTGCATTTTCTGAAAGGTTGAGCTATGCGGGCAGCCTACACCAGGCTTGTGGGTACCAACTCCCCCCCGCATCTGCCTCGATGGCACCTGTGACCATGGCACAAAGTGACCCTGCCAGCCAGGCCAGGAACCAGGGAGGCACAAAGGCCTCTCACACTGAGCCGTTTGGAAAGTCCCTCAGGTAGACTGCAACGCTCAAAGCTGAAATCAAGCGTGAGCAGCTGAAGCAACAAAAATACACATTTGTATTTACCAGTACCAGAAAGCCAGACATGCCTTCAACTGATCCATACCACAAATGGATGGCAAACTATTAACAAGTCACTGCCTGCCCCAGGAGATAACTGTGCTTCACATTTTAACTCCCTGAAAAAGAAAAGCCCAAACAAAATAAATCCAATCCTATCTGCAGCATTGGTGGGATGAAAGCAGGTAATCTGCCCAGAAGACTGGGGATAACTGGGAGGGAGTACACAAAGACATCTGTTGGTTCCAATTAGCCCACACAGCTTTATTAAGAACAATTTAGAGTCTTGGAGAGACAGGAATGTACTACAGACAGACTGCAGCAATTACAAATGATGAATAGGAATATTTTGTCCTTCAAAGCAGGTCAAGAAGCAGTGTGTGTAATGTTACAATTAAAGTGAACACCTTAAACTCATGCCTTAAATGAGGTCAGATTTGATTAAGGAAAAGTACAGTGGTTTCCCAGGGAGAATGTTGCCATTCATTGTCCTGAGCAAATCAAGGACATTTTTCTGAACCCACGCATGGGAATGCAATGTACACTGCTGCACTTCAGGATGCCAATTTTCAGCTGTTCAGATGAAGGAGGGAGGAAGAGGAGTTATGAAAAGAACTACAGTTAAGTAATAAAATATGGCAACTTCTCCAGGAGGAATACAGAAATAGCAGGAGTGTGTGTTTTGATCACGTTTTCCATCTAAAAGTATCTTGCTGAATACTCAATCCTACTAAACTTTCAGCTGCTTCCAGGATTACAAACAAAAAACCAGGGGCCAACCTCAAACCCCTCGGGAGTTCAGAAAGCAGGAAGCAGAAATGTTGACTGTGTGTGTTGTTACAAAAATCCCTCTCATGCAACGAACTACGAATGCATAGAGAAAAGACGGGATCTGCTTTGTAAGTCTAAATGCAAAAAATTCCTGGGCATTCCCAATAGACTCCAAAAAGTCCATGCACCTGCTGCATTTGTCCATGCAGTCCTGGCAGGACCTGCTGAAGCCCACCTATGTGAGTTAGCAGTAACTGTGAGGGCAGGCAAATGCAGTTAACTATTAGCCACAATTTGGACACTACAGGAGCTGTGTCTAGTCAGTGATGCACGGTCTGGCAGTGCTACTGTTGTTCATAAACCACAGAGGGAAGGCATGGCTCAAAAGCAGAAAAAAGACAGGCATTTATTAGTTTTGCTACCATTGACACTCATAAGATTTTTCCTAAAGAGACTCAAGGAAGCATCTGTCTGTGCCCATGCCCATATTAACATCCAAACCCTACCAGTGCCAAATGACTCTGACTGGATAGTAGAGGCAATATATAAAGTTCCAGTAGAATTTCATTAAAGTAGGGAAGGTGCACTGAGGAAAAATCAAAATCTTCTTTTACCCACAGATTTGCTGTAGGGAACAGTGTGAGCCAAGTATTTTATCATATGTCAAAGAGATGGACAGAGCACATGCCACAGCCAGGAGGAAAGGACCAGTCTGATTTATAGAGCTACAGATCAGGCTTAATTCCCCCGACCATGAAGTTGCCTGCTCAAGTTGGGCTCCAAGAGGTCTCCACAAGGATGCATTGGGCCAGCAGACAGGAGACTTTGACAGGCAACAGAAGATCCAAGCTCAGGCTCAAGCCCCTCAATGGGGATGATTTACGGAGCAAGGAAACCACAGTTTCAGATCAAGAGAACAGCCACAAATCCAAAAGCTACCTCCAGTGGTGGCAGAACACAAAGAGCAACACCAAAATCAAGTCTCAGGCATGTTCCCATTCGCTGAGCTGACACAGGAGACAGGCTTCTTACAAATTTTAAACCTGCTATGACACTGCTGAAATCAATGAGAGTTTTGCCCTTGACTTTGATGGGGAACTGTCTCTGACTGGCAAAGCTGTGAGCCCATGCCTGACAGATGGACAAAAACGGAACTTTGAATGCCATGAAGTAGAAAAATGAACCATGCTAGTGAGACGTGAAGCCATAAATCACAATCCTTCAATAAGCTGATTAGGCACTAAGCTTTAGGAGTGTAACTCAGCAAAGTTAATGACACAGCTTGCTAGAAATCATTAGTAGCCTACCCCACCCAGGCAGTTCAGTCCAAGTATTCCACAAATCTGGCTCGGACATTTCAGAAAACCTCAAGCGTATACATCAGTCATTAGCACCAAATCATCAGCTGCCTGTCTGCCTCCTGGGCATCCCCATGCTTCCCTGTGAAGTCACACAGCAAGCACTGGATATTGTCATGGAACAACTTCAAATCCGGATGCTATTCTGATGATGCTTCCAAGTTCTCCTCTTATTTTCCTGATACTTAAATACTGTGCCCATGGGGTGAGCGGAAGCCTTGCTCGCCTTTCTTTCAGCTTAAAAGCCATGACAAAGCCTATCAGCCCAAGCTCCACACTGCTGCTTCCCAACAGCCAAATGGCCTTTGGATATTGAAAAATTAAAACACAGATATGACAAAGACATGGAAAGAAAGCAGACCTGATGTCTCCCTTCCTGGCTTCTCCTTACCACCCTTATCATGTCTCCATCAAGAATCCCCTTAAGCCAGCCTGTCTTGCCTCCCCAGGACAGACACTTGGGTGTGCAGACAACCCTGCTGCCTGTCAGTCTCCAGCTCCTGACACCCATTCATGGACAAGCAACCCCCTGCTCCCAACCTGCCTCCGAGCAGCCCACCCAACCTCCCTGCCCTCACCAGCCACAGGCAGCTCAGCTCAGCTCCCCTCCCCTCCAAAAACACCCTGTGGGAAAGCCACTGCGTGACCTTTTGGCCCAAATACAAAGCAGTAAGGTTAGGAAAAGTCCTTCCAAGAAGGTTATTTTACTGCTGTGGTCCAGATATCACTGGAATGATAAAAGCAATGCTTTCATCAGTTTTATTGACAAGCCATAATTGCCATCTTACACTCACTGCTGCATGAGAATGCAGCAGCACTTATTACATGCAGACGATAAAGGTATTAAGGTATCTACAGAAAATACAGTAAAGATAGAAATGCTATTCCCATAATTTTTCTTTTTCTCCTCTTTTGTTTATTCTTCTGAAACAAACTTTAAGTTTCCAGCAGGTCTCATACTCCGAAACAGCATCTCGTTCTAGTTAAAAGTGTGAAAACCTTGCTGTTTCCAACAATGAAAATTACTTGTTTGGCCTTACGCTGACACCGACAGTGTTACAAATCTGCCAGTGTAATCCACTCCCTGATCATTAAAAAAAACAAAATTCTTCCAAAGAACTCAATTTGAAGTCCAAGTGAATGGATAGAAACATTTTCTACTCTTGGAACAAGGAAGACTGAAAAAAAAAAAAAAAACGCTTCCAATTATTCAGCAAAACTTAAGTTGAAGCTGTGCCAAACCATTCTATCAGCTTCCCGTAATTTTTTCTAATGTACTTGTACTTTTCATGAATGCTGAGTTGCTCAGACTGCCAGCACAGATATGCGGCTGTCATGGGGATTTCTATCCCTCATCTAACACTACAATTGCAGGGCTGGTCATGTTCATTGCTTACAAAGACTAAGTTGTTTTCCTGCTCTCCATTTGTACTCATGGAAAGTAAGTTCACTATAAAAGCCAGAATTTTTATTTCTAAGCCATTTTTCCCTAACTTATCCAGAAGTCTCCCACATCAAGCCAGCAGGTCTGCAGCACCCACGCATACTCTGTTACACTAAGTACTGCTTATTCATTTTCAGTATTGACACTGAAGTTCAGTCTGCATGCTGCAGGTACAACTGTTAAGATGTTAAGCTCATTCTTGTGGGGGTTTTCTAAAATCAAAGCAGCTAATCTTCAGAGAGACATGCCAAGGAAGAGGTGCTCACCCGTGTTCCACTCCCATGCATGATGTCTTCTGGGGTATTATAAATTTCACTTTCCATCTGCACCGTCTGCTTTTTTTCATGCGATACCTTTACCCGAAGAATTCGGAAGTAAGAACCACCAAGGTCCAGTGCAATGAAATCTCCTTTCTCTATGTGGAAAACAAGACACAAGTGATTAAAAATTGTATGCAACACAAATCTGGGAAACATCAAGCTCATTTAAGTGCACCACCGAAGCAAATGTCCAGTCCCTACAGCAAGGAAGTTCCAGCTGCAGGGCATCCACACGGACCTGATTCCATCGATCTGATTCCCTACAACTTAACATGAAGTTGTTGCAATGGCAACGCCAACCACCATTGATACACAAGCAACTGCAATGAGAGTTTACCCAAAAAGAATCCAAAACAGCGGACAGTCTGTATCCAGATCTCATCATGAAGCTAGCAGAGCAAAGATCTCAGGAAAAAGCCAAAAGAGATGTTGAAAACAGAGACAGTAAAATGAAGGGATGCCAGACCACTGACAAGCAGCCTTTTGCTGTAAGTAAACCTATGTCATTTTGGCAAATAACAGTGAATGGTGGCTGCTCTAAAATCAACAAATTAAACATAGATATAATTAAAGTAGGAACCACCTCCTATCTCATGTCCAGAAAAGCTGAGATTCACTGCAAACTGCAGACAGATAAGAGAAGTCACAGAAACAACAGCCTAAGAATCCAGCCCTGTTCTGCTGCAGGGGTTACTCAGAATTTGGGATGCCTTGCACAGAGCTCCTAATATCTGCCCAGGAGCAAGGGAAAGAGTTGGGGTACCTCCATCTCCCTCTGTGGAGGAGAGACATGAAGTCAAACCAGTACCCTCCAATCTCCACAGACTCCAGGATGAAGCTCAGGCAACAGAGGTGCGTGGCCTGGCTATCTAAGGAATGACACCTTCAGCATCCCTGGAGAGCAAGGCAAACATATTTGACTGACCTGCTCATGCTATCTCACCTTATCAATGAGGGAGCAAAGACAGCGATTGTCAAAGTCTGCGAAAAGATAATATTTAGGGAAGCAGTGTGCACAACCTTCTCACACAGGAGCGTGTGTCCAGGCTGCAGTTAATCACCAGGGCTCTTTGCAAGCATTTGTGTCTGTGCATGGCACCCCTGGGCTCACTGAGGCTGCTCAGAGGGCAGCAAAGCAGAGGCACATGGTGTTTTCTCATCCTGCTTCCTCATCAGCTATGACTTTCAGAAGGCCATTCCTAACATCTCCATTTTTCCACTTTACCTAAATTCAAAGTGGAAAAACCTCTAGCAGCTGGGAAGATTGTTTTGACATGTTACCTCAAACACACTCAGCTCCCAGAGCCTTTTGACCCCAGACTGTCACCAAAATACCAGGTATGCAATTTATCTATGAGGATTTCCAGAGCCAGACTTGCGTCTGAGATTACTCTGTCCAATCTCATATCAAAACTCCTAAAGTCTGACCTAGTGATCTGTTCCTCTTTATCACCCCATCCACCTCTGGGAGCCTCATCCCACTCAGAAAAGCTGATGAACTGGACAAGGTGTCCCTCAGGACAGGATCTTTAACAGAAACAGATTGAGAGAGGCAAAACCACACTGCAAATGTCCTTATGGTTTTCCAAGGGTACAGTGTAATACAGAAGCCAAACACTGTCAGGTGAGAAACCACAAACAATAAACTCCATACAGAAAAACATAGCAAAATGACAGTGGGAGCCCACAGCTTCTAATACACCTCCTAATTTTACTGCACTGCAATGCAACTTCCCCTCCTTGCTGCTCAAGACATGGGCAAACCCAGACTGCCAAAACACGAATCTTGCAGTGCTTCCCTACCTGTTTCTGAGCAGCATGGCATTAAACACTGCTTTGCACCAGTACAAATGTCACTTAAAGCATGAACATAGACAAACTGGAGATGTAGTTCCCTTTATTTGGCTCAGCATAAAAAATTCATAACCCCCTTCACTGCAGCAAGTCCAGAAAACAAACACTGACCACAAGTTTCTCATTAAGCCAAATACCCAAATAAGCTTTATCTTATGGGTATCATCTGTTGAGTGCAAGCCATTACCTCCAATAACTAATGGGAAAATCAACACTGGACCAGATGGCCTTTTTTCAAGCCTAAGTGCATACCTCAAACACACACTACACTTCAGAAATATCTTCCCTGTAAATAAATTAACAGGTTAGGGTGTTTGATTTCCAGCACCATCAAGCTCATCGCAAGGTAAAAAATTATTAAGAATCATCCTTCACACTTTAAAAGACCTCTGACCTAGAGTGTAAAGCTTTCTGCATGCAACTAGAGTTTTCTTTTAGTGTACTTGAGGAATTAAACCCAAAGTAACAGCATTTAATCTGTGCTTTGTAACACCAAGGTGCAGTCAAACCTGCTGTGAATTTATTTAGCCTTTGAAAGCATTTTGAATTAGCTTGAGGTACCATTCTGGGCACTGCAGACAGAAAATCCTGGTGGCTTTTGTAAATTAAACAACTCTGAATGAAGGGGAAAAAAACCTGTTAACATCAACACCTCCAGAGTCTCCAGAATTACTGCTCACAAACTCCTTGTTGAAAAAGTACACAAGCACAGATCTGAAACTAAACAACAGTATTTTTCTGAACAGTCAGCTCCCATAATAATAATTGAACTCAGAGGAAAGAGCTTACAAGGCAGTAATTAGAGACAGGCCAGAGAAAAGGGCAGGCTTTCAGCCTCTGGCTTTTACGGAGGGACAGCTGAAGGCAGAAATTGCCATCTTTGGGCACATCAACACAGCCACATCCGTGAGGGGCCCCCAGAACATTTTGGAAGAAGAGGTAAGGGGGCTCTGTGCCTGCCCTGGCTGCGTCTGTGCACAGCCAGGCCAGATGTGACAGGCATGCACGGGTGAGTCAGGGAAAGAAATGCCACGACACCCCCTCACAGCAAATATTGCTCATACCTGGGGTCAGAACATGACCTTTCACAGAAAGAATGGAATGGCTCTGCCTGCTTTTCTAACACCTATCCAAAGAGGCTCTCGCCACCTACACATACAGATCACCACTGAGTTCTATAGAAATTCTCCGGGGCAAAGCACACAGCCTTGTGCTCTAATCCATGCTGCAAAGCACTGCCAGCAGGGTGCCCAACCTGGAGAGGCTAGCAGGAGCCAGGTGGGCACAGGATCAAGACCTGAGAGCTCTGTACACCATACACAAGGTTCTTTTTTAAGTAGGTGTGTAATGCATGATCTAAAATTAATGCCCTGACGTACAGACATGCCTATGCTCAACCAGGGCTACTCACTGCTCTGGCTCATCCTCGGTCCCAGCAGTGTTCAGCAATCTCTCACACCTCTCCTGGCCATGTGCAGATCTCCTTTTTCCTGTGCCATCTCTAAGTCTTCCCAGTTTGTACGATGGAACAATTTTCAAAATTATTTGACTCCCTGCAAGCAGCTCAGATTTGATACCCTGCAGTGCATGACGAAGCAGGGAACTGGGGACAAGTCACTACTCAACTGAACTCAAAACAAACATGAATGAAAAGAAAAGGGATTTTGGAGTGAGTAAAAATGCTGGGATTTCACTCAAAAGCCCTCAAGTCACCTCACGTGCAAACCCTTAGTGCAACCTCTGCCTGTAACCCAGCTGTGTGTGGCAGCTTCTGGCTTTCTCAATAGGCTGCAAATTTCAACACAACATTTCAACATAACAGCCAGCAATGCTAAATTAAGGGAAACACAGGATTCAAATACATTGTCCCTTTGGTTTTTTTCAGACAGCAAATCACCTCTCAACTAAATAGCTTAAGATGGCAGAAAGCAACAGCAAAGCAGAGCTATCAAAGAATTCCACCTGCCAGACAGCAGCACAAAGTTACACAAAGCATCTGGCCTCATGTTCTTTCACCAGTAAATTCTCATTTTTAACTCAAAAAAAGAAAGCCTCAAAATAGGTAATAACTCTGTTATGCAGTTCTTGCAATTTCTGCACACAGGTAGGCACCAAACTAGTTAATTTGTGGTAGGCACCACACTAGTTAACCAGCTACATGAGAGGGAAACCCAGTGTTACTACTAAATAATAAACACTATTATATAATGTTCATAAGTATATTCAGATACACTATATATGGTATTTTTTACAAACATCTAGTAATTTATAAATAATAACAATAAGTAAGAGAGGCAATCTTGGACTCAATTAACAACACAACACCTTTTTGGTGTCTGATAGCAGTTTGTGCTGCTTTTATCTGGTACAGTGGGCATGGAAAAAACGAGTCCTGCATTTAGATGGAAAAAGCTTAGCACACCAGAGCAGCAGCTCTGGAGCCACACACTACAGCCTCCTCAAGGTCTGTGAGTTTTCCCCCAAGACAATCTGGAAGAGGAAGCTACAAAATGCAAAATGAATGCCAGGAAACTCAAATTCAGCCTGCAACGGTTCATACTTCCACTGGGGAAAAAGTAAGGAGAAGAGATGTTGAAGGAAACCGCAAATGACTACAAGCCACTGTATTTAAGACTCTAGGTCACATGAGTGTGAACTGCATGAATCAAAAATCATTCCATGTGAAGTACTGATTGTTGGCAGAAAGGCCCCAGAGTAAATGTACTGATAGTGAGCTGTCTGCTAGGAAGGGCCCTTCCATTGGCATCAAAACGGCTTTGACAAAGGAATCACAAAATCCTCCAGCATCTGCGGGAACAGACCTGCACGCAGAGGGGAGGCTGCCTTCGAAATGTTGTCTGGGCTTGCCAGGAAGTAAATCCCTCTTGTTCTTGGTAGCACATTGTGTATTTCTAACAGGTTTCCACAAAGCACACCGTGTTTAATACGGAAAAAAACCACTCAGCTCCTTACCTGAACCGTCAGGAATGGACCTCACAAACGTGGGAAGCATCTTCACTACGGCTGTTGGGTTAAAATCCCTGGAGAGGCCGTTCTTCATCTCTCTCCTGAAGCGAGCCATAACGTCCAACAGCGTTTCGTCAGAGAGCCTCATGGCGTAGAGGTACTTATCAATCTGGGAAAGACACACACCACCACGGAGTGAAAGGCTGCCCTGAGGTGCCCAAGCAGGGCTATACCTCTCCTTAACTGCAAGGATAGTGTATAGCCCCAGCACAGCCCCAGGGCTCTGGCCAAGCTGACAACACAGCCACACGCTTCATGCCGTATCTTCTGACTGAAATAATGGAAAACGTACAAGTCTAGGACTTACTGAGGTGAGCTCCATCCTACTGTCTTCCCAAGGCACCATCCAGTCCCACATCACTTTGCCTCCTCTTTTCCGCATAAAACCATCTGCCCACAACCTCAGACCACTACCTCCAGCCCTTGCCCCACTTCTCAGCTCTCCTGACTGTCCATGAGCTAAACAGTTGGAGCTAAAAATCCCTCTTTTGGCACCTTGTCCCAGCTGGGGTGATGTGGGTATCAGAGGTTCTTAGTGTTTAAAGCCTTACATTGGAAGGGCTTGCCACAGTAGTTTTGGGGCTACATCCCAGGCTGAGAAATTATGTTCATGTAGCAGACCATTTTCCCGATCCCACTCCAAAGCTGTAACAACCAGAGGGTCTGGAAAGACAGAACTTGACTGTGGGCAGGTGGCACCTTCCTTCCCAAGACAAAATATCAAATTAAAAGTTGTTGACTTCTCCCCTGTGGCTTCCAATGACAGGAGCTTTCTTTACCTCCTTGGAAAAAGAAGGCAGTTCTAGTTTTCCAACAATATTGCTTTCCATAATTATTACAATCACCCTCACTGTCAGAAAGACTGAGAGACGCTTTGATGCCTGAAAAATACAACATGGCCTTGAGGGGTTCTTGCCAAACACACCTCCCACCCTTTTTACCTCAGTTGCTGGTCTATTCTTGCCTTGTTTCTTTACCTGCCCTGGAAATTTGGTTCTGCAAATGGCTCAGATCGAAGCCACACCTTTGGGATCACTTTTGCTTGCAGCTTAGCAAGACTGAAAAAATAAAGCCCTGCCCATGTTTTCTGTCCTCAGCAAAACTGGAAAAGCCACCTCATTTTAAACCCCAGGCCAGCTCTGTGCCAAGGCTCCATGTGTCTCCTTGGCTGCTCTGGAAGCCTTGAGAGCAGCTCATCTCCAAGCTGGCATTACATCTTACAAGACCAAGTCCGCAATAAAACACTTTATGTGAAACATACGTACACAAGTGCTCCATATACCGGGGACTTTGAGACAGGAAACGATGAATAATGCCCTTCACAAAGGAAATGCAATCAAAAGGTCATTAAACCCTAAACTGACCATAAAACCGGCACAAATTTAATTGCTCGTACAGAAAGTACTCCTGCCCATCCTACTCAAGGTCTCACCAAAGACAGCATCTCCCCAAGCCAGACACCCTCCTGCCATGACCCAGTACTTATTTACACAGACAAGGAGGAAGGCATGGATAGTGCTGCTGGGCACAGCTACCCAGCCCAATCCCGAACCACAGGGCTGGAGGTCCCCCTGCACCACAGGGGACACAGCCAGAGGCTGCACAAGCTGTCAACTTTTCAATGTCATTGCTTGCAGAGGAACAATACCATGATTGATAATACCACGATGAAATGAGACCATGCATTTTCCCCACAAACCGGTGACGTGACAGTGCAGGCGTACAGCTGAAGGGCAGAAGAGCTGAGCTCAGGTTCTCTGCAACAGAGGCCAAATGCAAGACCCCAGGGCAGCATCCCCACATCCCAGCTGTGTCCTGTGCCACCCTCATGGACTGACAGCCCCTTCAGAGCAACAACCACAGCCAGTCACTGACATCATTTCCCTCCAAGAATAAAAACCTGGATGGGATGTGCCCTCCCTGCAGCCCCAAACGCTGTGGGGATGGATGCAGAAGCTGGTGTCTGGCTAAGCAAGGTCTCTCCTTCGTGGCAAACCTTGCTATGTTTTTTTTTTAGCAGAGTGTGTAAAGCCATGATGTCAGAGCATGAGGATACTCCCTTTTAAAGGAGGGAGGGAACCAACCTCTTTTTCAGGCTGAGCTTTCAGCAGCCCACGCTGCCGCTCAGAGGGATGATTCCCCAGATCTCCCAGTGAAAGCTACAGTAAACATCATCACAGTCAGACCTCACCGTGCAATTAATACACCCCTCTACAAAGCCCCACTGCTGCATCCTCCTCCCAAAACCAGGGCGGAAGGATTCCCGCTCACCGAAAGCCCTGTTGTGAACGCAGGCTGTGGCGTTTGCACAGTCAGGACTGACGAGCCCATTCTCCCCACCTCTGCCCCTGTGCTGCCCTCAGCAGCGAGGGAAAACGGGAGGGAGGGCTCTTTCTGCTCCCGTGAAAGACCAATCAGCGCTGTCAGCGCCCTTACATAATTGGGCTGGACCCTCCTGCACGCAGGGAGCATCGCGTTTCATGGCACCGAGGCCATCCATCTCCACCGCCGAGATTCCCGGAGCGGGGACACTGAACCACTGCTTGCAAAAATCACTCCTATGTGTTACAGCTTCC